>JAPDFA010000083.1:0-146515 GCA_027569415.1 Penicillium janthinellum | reverse complement strand
CCCCCCCCCCCCCCCCCCCCCCCCCCCCCCCCCCCCCCCCCCCCCCCCCCCCCCCCCCCCCCCCCCCCCCCCCCCCCCCCCCCCCCCCCCCCCCCCCCCCCCCCCCCCCCCCCCCCCCCCCCCCATTCCACCAGGAGCAGGGCAGACCGTGGCGTGTGAGGCGATCCAAGTTGTTTATTTTTTTTTGGATTGGGGGGTTCGAGTCAACCCTGGGTAGTGAGCGTCTCTTTGCACAGCCTCGTAGTTATTGTCCTCTTTTGCGGAATACCAGTTTAGCAGAAGCGAGTCCATCCCGTCCTCGTTTTCTCGATCTGACCTACACCGTTGGAGTCCTCACCCATCTCGGGCGATTACCCATCTCCACTCCAGACACAACTATATGATATTGATATCATCCATAGAACTAACCAGCAATTGAAACTCCACCACACAGGTATCTTCCACCTAAGCCCCAACCACCCACTCTCCCACGCCCACATCTCACACCTCTCCACCTCCTAGAATATTTGAATACTTGATTAGACTAAAACTATCCATATAATCTTCCAAGAGACAATGCTGACATGAGTAACGAAAAAGGCTTCCTATTGAGCCTCGGCCTATATTTATTTTCAAAGTGGTTTGACTCACTCTTTCTCCTCTGTTTCAACAGCTACCTAATCAATCAGCCGCCATGATCGACGCCCTCCTCGCTGGACCTTTGTCCGGTCGAGTCGGCCGGCAATGGTCCATCTTCGCCTGGTGTGTGATCCTGCATATCGCACATCGGTCTGATAATGCAAATCCCCTCGCCGACGTGGAAATGGCACTAGATGATGATGGGCCGGTTCGTGACCGGGTTTGATGTGGGTGCTTGTTCGTTGTTGGTTCCTATATAGAAGTATCACGGTGAGATTCCTCTGGGGTCTACTTCTCTTCTCAGCTTAGGAATCCTCCTCTCCCTCGTGCCCCCACGGTTCGACTAGCATTGATTGATCTTTTTACAGGTTCAGAGTGCATGTAATCGTGATAATTTCATATTCAGTATCATGTCAATTTAGTTTCATCACCGGCAGTCCGTCCTCAACTCCAGGAAGAGAATCAGTTACCTCCAAATACGACACGGAAGAAAGCAAGATCAAAATCACCAACGCCCAGATAAGCATCAACCAAACATGGGCCAGACGCAGACAAGTATCCAGCATGCGGCATTCCAGTCCATTCACAATTTGAGTCTTCCTCTCATAATCATCAAATGTGCATCCAAAAGATAGGCAACTTAGAGAATCCCAAAACTCCATGAAGACAAGGAAAACACAATATGATGCCCACCAGGGGCCCGTCCAGCTCACTTGTCGGAATCTTCAATCCGAGAGGACCCGGCCGAGTGGCCAAGACAATCATATATGCAGATAAATCATAAAAGATGAGGCGTAAAGATGTGGTAGAGAAGTTACCAAACGAGTTGACTCGTCTCGTTGACTCGTCTCGATGACCTCGTTACTCTCCTAATCCATAAAGTCACCACGCAGGATCTTCTCCTGGAAGAAATCGGGCTTATTCTGCTTGGGCTGCTTAGGGATTTCTCGCACGGGTTGCTCCATGGTCGCAATCGACGCGGCACGCTGGTGAGCCTGACGGCCACTCATCTGGGGGGAGACGGGTCCACTGATGGAAGGGGCCCGCTCGGCGCGGTGACGCAGCGCCTCGGTCCAATTGAAGCCTTCGCCTGGGCGGCGCGATGGGTTAGATCTCTCTTCCAGAGGGGCAGCTGAAGAACTTGCAGATGCAGGAGATCGGGAAGGAGGGCTGGGGCCCGGGATGGAGGAGCCCGCCACCGCGGTCGACGCGGTGCGCCGGGCTCCGGCCAGGGAAGAACTGGGGGGTGGGTATCTACCATTGCCTATACTTCCGGCCCGTGCCTCACGCAGGGCCTGTGCCCCAAAGGACACTCGTCGGGCAAAGGGCGAGCTGGGGGTTACACTAGGCGAGGTGCCCTCTGCATCCTCCGCCACGGCATCTTCATTGTTCGGCATAGACCCCCACGAGCTGGACAGGCTGCCTCGGCGGAAGGCTCGGCTTCCAAAGGCCGAGGTCTGTGTGGGCGAGCCCGACAGGCCAAGGGTGGTGATGGACAGCCGGCGCTGCTGGTTGGGTTGGGTGTTGTTGCCGGTCTTCGGGGGACTCTGCTTGGAGAAGAGGTCGCTGAAGGGCAGACTGGAGGCGAAGGAGCTACGGCGGGGACGATTCTCCGAGGCGGGAACGGAGATGGGAGAGGTAGAGCGATCGTCAGACATGATGATTTGTGGGGCCGGGAGTTGAGGGTCGTTCTGGTCGGGGGATCAACGGCGACGACGCGAGTGAGCCGGGGGATGGGAACGTAGGATGCCAGAGACCGTACAAAGGAACTCTCAGGCAATGGTTGAGCCACCGAGGCTGGGGATGAGAAGATGGGTCTCGGACGGACTCGCCGCCCTTTTCATGAGATGGAGGTCGAATGGGGGAGACACGGAAGCGGAACGCACAACCAGATGGAAGGGGGGAGGACCCAGTTGTAGCGTGGGAGAGGTGATTGTGGATGACGTTTGATGGATGGAATTCCGAGAAGGAGATGATGGAAGGGGGCAGAAGAAGGGAAGAAGGATGGAAGCAATCAGGCGAGATGGATGGGGAGGATGGGAAGATGTAGAAAGAAGAGAGCTAAGGGGGGTGGGAGGGGGAGAACGAGAAGAGTAAAATGGGACAAGAGGGCGGGGGGAAAGAGTGTCGCAATGGGGAAAGAAAGCAGACGATGTATGGTACCACCAAGTGGATAAGAACGGGGGGAGAGAGAGAGAGAGGTTGGGGGGCAAAAAAAAAGAGGGATAGCTGCAATTAGGCAAAGGCAAAGCAAAGCTCGGGCCAGTCTGATGAAGTCAACAGTCCGGTCGTTAAGATGGCCAAGACTGAAATCTGGGGTAGACGCTGGTGACCCTCAGTCGATTGACTCGATTCCGGTACAGCACATTTAGTACCATAGCAGTAGTGGGCCGTGGCCATCACCGAAATTTCAGTCAGCCAGTTATCTGCCCTCAATTGTGCCAGTGGACATCCACTCATTGCCTGATTCAGCCAAGTTCGCTGCGTTAGCTCGCTAGCTTGTTCGTATCCGAAAGGTAACACCGCCCGAGTGGAGCGAAAGCCTCCGAAGTGAAAAAGGTGGGGACTGAATGGGAAGATGATTGGACCCAAGGTCCCCTAGCGGGTTAATCGAGGATCAGCGGGGACAGGATGGGCGCAGCGATGACGGGAACTGAGGGGAAGCAAGTTGCAACGGAGAGTCAAGACTGCCAGAGGAACTAGTAACGAAGTAGTACCTACTACCTAGTATACCTACAAGTAGGGCTTGCCTATCTTCACCTTAGCTGCCGCTCACAGGTCTCTCCGTTGGCTACTCAGTCATATCACGTGATATTCAGTAAGTACACCGTTCATCTCACATGTCTCGCACAGTATTAAGCACTGTGTCTCCGCTCAGTCTATACTCCGATATGATTTATAATGTATCTATATGTAAGCTAAAACGTTTAGAGGGGAGTACGATCGGGTCCTAAATCCTATGGAGTACTAGGCCCACGAGGTACTAGTCAGAGAGAATAATTAGCACTGCGCAGCAGCAGCAGAATCTCGAGAACCCAGTGAGGCTCATGGTCATCGGTAGCGTCAACAGTCCCTTGATTGGAAGCGATATGACCCTTAAGTACCATGCTGAATCTTTGAAAGATTCAGAACACTCAACAGGATAGGCGGCTATTTTATCCCCGCTCTCTGCTGCTCGGTTCCCAGCGGGAACCTTAATGGCCTTTCTGACGCGCACGATATTTGGAACCTTGGTTCCCACGAACGTTCAAGACATAGGCGAGGTTTGAAACACTGCCAAGAATCCGGGGGATCGACAGCACGGGTCTGGTTCAGACCCTAGAGACAAAAGATCCATTGCTTTCACAAGCCTAATTCTTCTCACACTTCGTTAATTTCTGGGGTCCTTGCCGTAGGAAGTCTCCTACGGCGCTCGCATTCGATATGTTATAGTGTGGCCTGATACGTTACAATACTATACCTATATATTAGCTTCTGAGTTATATCCACTGATCGCGGGTATACATAGTTCTCTTTTTGGCCGACGTCTTCTCCCGTCATGACTTCCGAATGTGACACAGGGTGACTTCGTATCAATCGCCAACCAGACACATTCCCCTAGTGTATCTTTAATCGAGGCCAAGGCCACAGAGAAGGCTGCCACAATATCTCCTTTGGCATTACGCAATTAAAATATACGAAGGAGAAGAAAAACTCGCACGATGCCTAGCCCGTTTTCAAGTCCGGCAACCCCATGTCTTCTGTTGTAAATTGTGGAGAATGAGCTGGAGAGTCATCATACAATATTTCACACAGCTCCGGGACAATGCGGAGGGCTCTAGCTGAGGCTCGATAAGTCCAGTATCTCGACCTCTTGCTGTCGAATGCGGAGAACAGCCTTGACGAGGCGATTCTGCCTCCCTGGTGAGTGACGGTGTCTGAGGTTGGGACCAGCTCCTCGGTCATCATCCACTACCTTGGGCCGCGATGTACAGGGATGTTGCCATTGTCTTCCATGCCCACCACCTCTCGCCCTTCACCTTCGTGGCGGACGTTGAGTACCGCAAAGGTGCGCACCACTTCAAACCGCTCTGCGAGACTTCCCTCTCGCCGGCCTTCTCAGCTTGATCGACGGTATGGAGTGGTCGCACAACCTGTCTGAAGCGGTCTAAGTGTCAGCCATTCGGATACTCCCTACTGGACTCGGAACGACCACCCGCAAGATGGCGGCCTGCTTCTCCTGTCGCGGGTGGAACACTTCTGTGCCCACGCCAACGGTGCGAGCGCCGGTTCGCTGTCGACTGGGATGACTGAGCGCAAAAGCGCGTCGGGACGGGTGGAATCTAGTGCCAGAGCTGCAGCAGCACCTACACTCGCGACGCTATTTGCCGCAATTCACTCAGAAGTGACGTGGTGCGCTTCATCCGCGAGAACCTTTCACATCTGGCTGCTTAGGTATTTCGTCACGTAGTTGGCAACTCGATGAGTGTTGAGTATATATACAATTGAAACAGGGATCTGCTTCAAGTAGCCGGGTTTGCGAGCATTGTTCAGCATCGTGATATGGCATGGAACTTGTTGGACAGCCTGGCATCCTCATTGCCCTCAATCGGTATACGCGGCGAAGCCGCGTCTCCAGCGTCTTCTGGCCTCTCTCCGCCGAGCCTACTCGAGCAATATGTGGCCTAACTTTAGTATTGATCTTATCGAAGCTATGAAGCGCTAGCGTTCCTTTGCACAGCGGGTGACGCTTCAAACGCAAGAATTCAATCTAGATGCAGCTTTAACACGGTACTGCTGATTCATAAAGCTGCTAGTTATCAAAAGTCCTACCAAAGGACTGCCTTGCTTAGTGCCAACGCTCGATCGACATCGACCTTTTCTAGCACACGCATCAGATGTTTCCGAGCTTTTATCACTCGTGGTGTGAGGAGCACGTCTAGCGACACGTCAACCATGACGACACCGTTAAGGAGTCTGATCTTACAAAAAGCATATAAGGGACCGAAAGGACCTGGAAACATAGTTTCGGCGAGTCCTACATCGCACCCAAAGGAGGCTCGGAGGAACGGAGTGGGACGGTAACCGCCAAAACCGCCACGCCAATGAATCCAGTTAACCAGGCACAGGATCCAGACCCCATTGTATCTGCGAGGAGTGTCCAGGACCCCTCAATTGCTGTAGGTCCTTCTAAGACCACCAGACTTGATGATGTTCGATCAAGCAACCGACCTTCCAGTTTATTTCGGCATTTGATGCGTCTCATGCGGCCCCTTCCTCCGGATTGGGACTGGAAATTAGTGAATTCAAATCCTTACAGTATGTCAATACACCAACCGGTATAATCTTCTTCGTGCAGCTGCGCAAGCTTGATGGGACACATGATTTGCGGCCCTTACCCTCCGGATAGGAGATGCGCTTAACAGATACATCTCGAATCTACTTTGTGGATCACAGTACCAACATAACTATATAAAACGATCCCTGCCTCCCAGAGGCTGAAGACGAGGACGATGATCAGGGGGAGGAAAGGACTGACGATCTGGTCGAACCCTAAGAAACTCGTCGTCTGTTCGGGAGCTCCTCACCAGCATAGACTGTGGGTGGACTCCGGCGATGATTGACAAATTTAATTGCGTTGTACCTACGCCTCTCTAATGTCGCGCTCGCGCACCAACCTGACCTGTTCGAGGCCTTCGCCTCGCGGGATCAGTAATCCTCGTTTCGTCACATATCGCGCAGGGATCATTCTTTTGGAATTTTCCATTCTTATTCCTCATTCATTCTTACTCGCCACCTTCATCTTCAGACCTTCGCTATCCCTTCACCTTCCTGCTTTTACCCATCTTCGCACATCCGCCATCTTTATCTTCACCCTTCGCCATCCTTACACTACACTGCCTTCACATCTGCCCCTACTCTTCAAACTCCCTTCCTTACAATGCTCTCACATCTACCCTTACTCTTCAAACTCCCTTCTTTACACTGCTCTCACATCTACCCTTACTCTTCCTTTACATCTCCCTCGCCAGAGACCCAGACGTTCCCCTACACCAGCATCCTTCCCCACTGCTCACTGCGAGTACCACCATAGCCGACGAGGGCGAGTCACCGCAGCCAAGTGAGGTCAATATGAGCGGACAACGGCCAGTGAAGGAGCCCAGAGTGAAGCTGTTCCTTGACCTTACCGAATCAAATCTCAAGATCATAGACACCCTGAACAGACTGCAACTGAAGTGTGTCGCATAGACAAACACCCCGCTGAAGACGCCACCAGCATTTACGTATGAGATAGCGCCTTAGCCGCTACACCGGGTTATGACTGTATATATCCCGCATAACAACGCATTATCCGACTATACCGCCCTAGCCCTCCGCAGCGTCAAAAAAGGCAAGCAGCTAAACGGGTACAACTTCGATTTCGAGGTCGACAACGGTCTCCTATGTTGCACACGCGTGCCGAGAGGCAAAGGCGTCGCCATAGATGCTTACGGTATCCGTTGGATCGTGGTCGTTTCCGGTCGAACGTTGCTCACGGGCGATTCACTCGTCCGCGTGTTTCCATGGGTACTCGGTACGGATCGCCCGCGTTATACTCCCCTGGTGTCTATTGGTCAAGTTACGATTCCTGAGGACTGGACGGAAGACGACTACGTGCTCTTACCCGCGCAGCCAGAGTTGAACCCCATCCGTACACTACATCATCAATTGTGCGGGGAGTTTGTTGACGGCCTTAAGGGCACGGATCAGCCCCTTTTACAGGAGCGGCTGCGAAGAGCGTAATCACTCATGCCAGTCACATACATTGATGAAGATGATAGCGCAGAAGAAGAGGCAACATCCAAGCTGCTCGCCTACTTGACTGCTGTCCAACCGCAAATTTGGGCGCTGTTAACTGATGAGACTCTTCAGAGGATGGTTCACGAGCAGGTCAGCATCTTCAACGACGACGAGCCAGGCGCCCAGATTAAGTGACATTGTCCGTGCCGAAATAGATCCAGAAGTCCTGTTGCATTACTTTCAGTTGGTACTACAGGCATCACTTATCAGATTTCACGACAACAAAGACGAGAATGGCCCCTGGGCCCTTGTTCTACGAGCAGATGGGGTTGATGTACCCTAAGCTCTTACGGCAGCTGGTGGACCGATCTGGCGGAATCGTCGACAGAACTTATCATACAGTGGCAAGAAAGCTGTGGGTTGGGTTGAAGGAACCTTGCTAAGCGAATCGGTCAGTTCCCTTTTCCTTTTGCTACTCGAGTACGGCGATCCCCATTCTAGATTCAGTCTTTAGCTAAGCACATAGCGTCATCTGACACTCCACACAGAGCCAATCCAGGCAGAAGAAGCCGCGGCGAAGCGACAAAGGGAACCAGAGGCGGAACGAGAGATTGCACAGCAGCAGGCGAACGAGCTTGTCTCGCAAAATGCACGCTATGCGTCTAGAAATTGAACGACAGACTCGCGAGCACTCGAGAGACTTGAAGCAGCTCGCCGAGCCCAGGAGCGCCGAGTACAAACTCTACGAGCAATTCAATTACGCAATACTCAGTCTATGAATGCCATGCTGCTAGGCTCACTAGGCATGTCCTCGTTTGGCGGGGGCGGTAGAGTGCTTAAACTTTGAGCTTTTCTCGAATCGAGTCATTCCTGACGCATCTATCATAGACGTGGCAAGAGACTACCCAAGCCCGCCTACGGTCCTCCGAGATCCGCCCCTCAACCATGCAGCAAAGTTCTCTAGTCCTGTAGGCCGGCAAGATGCCTATGCATGGGGGAGACCAGGTAGTATTTCTCCAACGAAAACCCGGGACTTATAGCTTAGGGACGTAGGACAAAGACGGCTACTCTCACGAGTCCGCTGAATCCGCGTTTGCATTGAAGCGGTATTGACGCCGGGAAAGATGTCTATGGCTGAAACGTTGTGGTGGAACGGCTGACATTTAGAGGTACAGTCCAGGTGTTGGAAGTCAAAAAAATTCAGTGGGGGTGTGACCACGCCTTACTTTTACTTGGAAGTGAAAGGGCGACGAAGAATCAAAATGCCGTAATATCAATGATAAGGCTGAAGCATCCTTAGTCTAGTACGCCCCTCGTTGTATCCGATGAGCCAATTCTTAATTTCTCGCCGTCGGACTCTCGCACGCTGCACGGGGTCTGGTTCATTATTGTCTTGATGCTCCTCCGCTGCCTTCACAGCCCATCCGATGACACCGTCAGGCAGATACTTGATCGTGTTGTGCAATCCGCGGTGCGTGACCCGTAATTTCCAGGTGTAGACGAGAGATACCACGATCAGCGAGACAAGCAATCCTGCGACGATGAGAACGAGCGCCTCAATGACCAGGGGAACATCAGTTGCAGGGACGATACACCCCTGGGTCTGGTCTGCTCCCGCTGCCGGGACGGAAAGAAGAATGTTGTCGCCCCCTTGGACCATTGTCAGGGTATTGAGAAGGATAGCCAGCTCGAGCGCGGGATTGGCAATGGACTCGGTGCCGGTACCATAGTACATCAAGCCCTGGAAGGTGGCTTTCCAGCCCTCGAGTGTGGCTGTCGAA
Organism: Penicillium janthinellum; assembly: GCA_027569415.1. Taxonomy (NCBI): domain Eukaryota; kingdom Fungi; phylum Ascomycota; class Eurotiomycetes; order Eurotiales; family Aspergillaceae; genus Penicillium; species Penicillium janthinellum. Next base: position 137,357 of record JAPDFA010000083.1, on the reverse strand, counting down.
TTCATTTCCTTCATGATTTCGTCCGCAGGGGCAGCAGCCATGCTGCAGGAGAGGGCGAGCATCGTGACATTGTCGTCGAAGGGGGATGCGTTGGTCTGGATCGCAGCGCGTACATCCCAGGTAGGGTTGCTGAGGTTGTCCGAAAGACTTGCCGAGCTGCTCCATAGCACGAGGTGATTATAATACCCACCCGCAAAGCCCGAATACTCGGCCGTGGGGCTGGGGTATAGCAAGCCTTGATCAATCAAGTCTTGGGCCAGGGATCGCTGGTCGTAGGCGGAGGCATACGTGCGGGTGTCACCCGTCGAACACGACCAGCTCCCCAGAATATCTGGGGTGTCGGCACAGAAGGTGGTATCGCGATTGACCTTGGCATAGATGCCGGTCGGACACGTATTGTTGAGACTGAAGTACTGTGCATTGTGTGCGACAATGTATGGAATCCCATTCGAAGGAGGGGCAGCAGTCAGGAACGGGCCCGTGGTATTAAGCACCAGGCCCTCTCCAAACACACATCGCGACTTGACTTCCACTTGCACGACAAAAGTCGTGGTCAACAAGTCGGTGACATTGGACAAGGCAAAGAGAGTGACCATCACTGCGTAGCCAAGTTTACCGCCAGGGAGCTGGCGGAGCTCATAGACCGACTTCACCAGTTGGAAGCCCTGTAACCATCCAAGGGCCCTGTGCACGCGAATGCCACCCTGTCGGATGATCCTCAGCCGAGCTCTCGATTGTAGAATGCCATCGGCTAGCCAAGCGATGACGCTCACAAAGATCAGAAAGTAAACTCTCAGAACCAGGCGAGCGTGCCCAGCAGATATTTCCGTCAAAATCATGATCGGTGTTGTGAAAGGGTTGCCTCAAGTTCGACGAGCATGCACTCGTCCATGTGAGCCGTGAGAGCAATCGAGGCATCGCTAAAGAGGTCTTTGATCTGGTTTATATTTGCCATTGATGCGCGCGTTTTGGGGACACTGGTGTCAGCTGCAGAGGGGGAAAGAAGCAAATGACACGCCTCCAAAGAGGGGGAGGAGGGAGGAGTTCCTGCGTAGACTCCGTTCAATACATCTTAAGGAAGAATCACCCGACGCGTCTCGAAAAAGCGCCCTGAAGGACCCCCCTGAAGGACCCCTGACGAGGCAACCAAAATCGAACCAGATTGTAGTGGTACACTACACTTTTGCCTCCAGCCAATACGTCAATACGGTCGTTTCGACCTGCCTGGCCGAGCAAGCCACCTCGCGCGGTGGCACACTCAGCCGCACGGGAAGGCATAGAAAAAGGTCAACGGAGCCGAGGGGTTCGACATTGATGGGGAAAAGAATCCCGAGATTAGGGCCATATCTGCATCTTTTAGGAATCTCAGATTGAAAAGTAGCTATAAGCTATTGATCGAATAGTCCCGATAGATACAACCATTATGTCGTAGTACTTCGCGCTGCTTCCGTCCCACGGACCCACGGCTTTATTCCAGTGCTCGGCATCGTGAAAGGTGTATGGCACCAGCAAGAAAATATGTACGCCAGCAGAATGCAGTTTAAGAGAAGAGATGAAAATGATGAAGGATTGAAGTTGACAAAAAAAACAGGTCAAGAATCATAAGAGAAAGAACCAAAATAAAAACTCAAGAGGACGTACATCGTGTATTACTCGTTTCCCATGAATTGTTTTTGACAGATCCCCCTCCCCCCCCCCCAAGTCTCCCATCGCTAGAGTAGGGTCTCATTGTTTGTGGTCTGGGTCTCATTGTTTGTGGTCTGAGTTTTATGCTTTCCTCTGGCAAATCCTTCCTTTCGAGTCAGCCCTCCTCGTCTGGTCTGTTCTGTGGACGGGATTTCTGTGGAGTGGATTGTCGATCCCAGAAGATCAAACCAAGATTGACCACCGAGATCCCGAGTATCTGCGCCCGTGGGACCAATTGGCAGAATTACAGACAATTGATACTGTCAAGTGATTCCCACGATGTAGACGGTGAATTATCTCTTCTCAATGCCAGAAGCAGGGAAAGATTCACGGAAGTTATCCCAGGCCAAAGTGAGAGAGGACGAGACGGAGAGGGTGCCCCCTCGCCCCGGAAGACCACAATCCACTCAGGGCAGATGGAACAAGGCGATCAATTTCCGTCCAACAGACGGCTCAATCTCAGTACCATCGCGCGCAATCTTCACCTCGCGATTAGCATTCCACGGGTTCCTCAGGCCTCGTGTGCGATGGAAAGGCACCCGCTCAGTCGACAACCATTGAATGCGAAACGGCTTGCCAAATGACTGGGTCTCTTCATCATCGACAATCACTGGTCCAGGGACAGAGGGAGGGCCATGGCCAGGGCCAGCACCATCGGTATTCTTCTCGTCGCTGCCCTGGTCGTGCTCGTCCTCTGATGATTCCACTTCCCAGAAGATCGTACCGCGCACCGAGTCATCGATGATCCGGCCTTTGGGTGCGGTTGCGGTCGCTGCAGTTGTGGTCACCTCTAGTTCATCGGCTGTGCCGGGGAGAGGCTCCGGGCGAGATGGTACTTCTAGGGCTAGTTCCTCGTCGTCGCTGATGGGGGATAACATGCGGGCATAGCCAAAGTATTCGCCTGACTTGTTCGCGGAGAAGATTAGGTAGACATGGTCGGTGTTCTAGATAGACCAAGAGTCAGCGGGACAAGTCATGCAAGTAGAGGCTGACCAGATATCGCCAGGAGACAAGTCAACTGGATTTTGGAGGGGCATTGTTATCATTTACTCACCTCAAAGGCGTGATTCAAGTTGGTTTCGTTATGCGTCTGCGTAGCCCAAATCCCGCTCTGCTTGCTCAGCTCGAGGTCCTCGACCGTCAGACTCTTGACAATAAAGTACCGATCCACACTGCGAGAAACCTCCCCGTCCGCCAGCGGTCCAGGAATCGTGTTCTCCGATGATGTTCCAGCTTCAGCACCGGGTGGAGGGTCCGTCGTCTCCTCTGGACGAGATCTGGGGCTGGGACCTAGTACACCCAAGCCCAACCCCGACCCTGGCGCTGTGAAGCCCTTACGGAGCCGGCACACGAGGCGGACGCCCTGAAAGCGGGAGTCGTGGAAGCGAGCGAGGGCGGCGGCGCACGCCGCAGCAGACTTGTAGTTCACAAACGCACAATTACTCTTGGATATGAGAAACACGCTTTCAATATCGACGGTCGCGTCTTGCGCAAAGTGGTCCTTGAGATCCACCACGCTCGCACCGGGTGGGAGGTTGCCCACCCAGAGGGCGTGGCCGGACTGCTTCGGCTTTCGGGGTGGTCCACGGGGGGTACTAGCCGCAGTAGGGATTGATTGGGAGAGCAACGCTGGTTCTGCTGGAAGAAAGAAAATACGTCAGCACGAGAATATACTGGAGGAGGTCTTTGCAATGGAGGGTGTTGACTTCTTCCGACCACATAGTTTCCCACTTACCAGATGGTAGTGATGAAGGTTGTACCAACTTCATCGGATTCGAGCCATCCACGATTGTCTTCGATACGTCATATTCTCCGTCTATAACCCGTTTGTCTGTGTCCCTCTTCGTAGATCCCATATTCACAGCCGGAGGTCCCTGAGATAGACTGCCCTGTCTGGATTGTGAGCCCATGTGCCGCATTGGCGCTGATCCGGATAGCGATCCATGTCGAGAAGGCGTCGTGTAACCTGGGTGATAATAGCCCGCGACATACGTAGGCCCTGGCCCTGGTCCCATATGCTGCATCGACGGATTTGCCACATACTGAGAATAGTGACCCGCGTGTTGTACAGAACCAGGGTGTTGCATCGGATAAGGCCCGTATCCAGGTGCATACGGTACGGTATACGGTGCGCTTCCACCGATGTTTGGGCTATAATGACCCATGGTCTGTATTGGATAGACGAGGCCCTGGGGATGACCAGAAGGATAGGGATGGATGAGATGCTGGTGTTCAAACGGGGACGACGGCGAGTGATGATTCGGAAGCGAATATGCCATATTGCTCATGTTCAAGGGAGAGGGCGGTCCATAGCGTCCGGGAACTGGATAGGTCGAGTTCGACGGCTGGGCGGGATATCCTGACGGTGTGAACTTGCTCGCGGTGGTGACATCTGCAACATCAAACCATCTCATCAACGGATATGTCCCCCACAAATATGGATCCAGAATAGGCATCATTGTGCGTTTTCTGTATCGTCTGGGAAAAAAACTGACCGGATGCCGGTTCGGACCGCGACATTTTGGGCTCGGATGCCGGGGATATCCCTTCTCCTGCCCCTTGGGATGTGATGATTTTTTCGGGGGAAACATTGCCCATGTGGCCTGGTTTTGCAGAAAGCAGAACGGGAGATCAATTGTCGAGACCGCTTCCTAAGGTTGGTGCTAGGGGTGAAACTCGGGGCGAGAGGTTGGGTAAGATGACAGTACGATATGGCAACCTTATAGCACCGAAGCCCACAAGGCGTGAGGCCACTTCGGGTCACTAAAAGCGTCCAGAGAGTCTGAGACTTGAATACAAATCTGTCTTGCCAATTCACGGGATGCTTGGCAGAACAAGCGCTGGCTCGGGGAAACCGCTGTCGGTGCCAGATTCATTGGTCAGCAATGTCTTTGTAGGAAATTCAAATGACAAAGACAAATCAGTCAAAGTAAAGGGGAAGTTGAAAGGTAAGTCGTAAGGCCAGTCACCATGCGGTACTTTCATTGTATCATGAACGCAATCCGGGGACACGCCACAGAAATAGCTGTAGAGCATCACCACAAAAGAAAAGTTCGCACGGGCAAGGTGGTAAAAAGGAGGTAGAATCAAAGAAAGAGGACCTCGGAAGTACGCTGCTCATAGCGTTCAACCACAAGCTCAAGCTGGGCCAAGTCGCGTAGTCATGGGCCTTTTGGTGTGTGGCTTGAAGCAGAAGCCAATGAACACCAGTCGATCGCTCTGAAGAGCGAGAGGACAAGGAAGCGGTATTGGAATAGGGTGCAAAAGAGCAGGACCAGTCAAGCGGACATTGGGAGAGGACCGTATGAGAATGCCGAAGTGAGTGTTTGGGTGAGAAAGGGACAACGAGGTAAAACCAAACGAGAGGTATGGGGAAGATCAAGGGTTTTGGGCAAAGTATCGCAAGTACTTTGCCCACAGGCACAAAGCACAGCCAAGCCCAGATCACGGATGAAAAGGAAAGGGGAAACTGGTACTGTGAAGATGCAAAACAGACGTCGGTGGGCAAGGACTTGGGAAACAGACTCCGCCAAGAAGGTCCGAAAACGATTGGCGGACGCCTAGCCCGTGTAGGGCTGGTGATTCGCACAACATTGGAGACGGCAGGGCCCAGGGGGACGTGAAAGAGGAGACAAACCAAGCAAGAGAGAAAGAGAAGTGTGGCTTACCTGGCTAATTGGAAGAAGAGAACACAAGAAAAGAAAGATCAAAGACCACAGCCTATGTGACCGTCGCGTCAGAATCGGCAAGACTTGAAGAAGACAAGAGATATAGTCGACAATCTGTCACGGTGAAAGACCGTGGGGCAAGAGGGGCCCTGTGCACACAATGGGGACCAGATGGAAGAGAAAAAAAATAGACGGACGAATGAACACTTGAGAAAATGTTAGGCTGACGGGGAAACCAACCTAGTGGGAAGGGGAACTTGGCAGTAGTAAACTCGTTGCAGGGTGCGGGACCGAGGGATCGGGATGTGGCTCGTTCTGGTAGGAGCAACGAAAGACGTTGGAAAAGGTCTCCCTAGACGCACGTACCGTTGGCCGTGAAGATGAGGGGATGCTCGAGGACCGAGAGAAAGAAAATCACCCGCAGCTGGACCTGGGACTGCCCAGATATACCTACTCACGGACGGCGAATGTGGAGAGCTTGTATGGAGACGAAAAGAAGGCAGCAGAGTAAATGATAATCAGGAATGGGAAAAGGAAATGGGAAAAAGAAGCACCGAGCTAATGGACAAGCTGGGCAAAGCACAAAAGAGAATTGATCGAAATTCAATCAATTGAATTCCAATCGCGGAACAGCCCTGCTGACACCAGCCACCACGGGCTAGGCGAATGAGCTGTAGGACGGTGGACGAGCCCTGTGGCGGACTCTAATGCTTGGGCGCCCAAAGAGGAGCAGGGGTATGGAGCACGCCGTCACAAACACGTCTGAGCTGTGGCGCTGACAGCGGGACAGATGCGCTAGAGCGTCAATTCAGCATCAGAGGCCTTGGAGAACGGGCGAGTGAATCGAATGAAACAGGTGGAGGAAGTAAGTGGACAAGGTGGGCAAGAGCGTTGAACCGGTGTGAACCGATTGAATGATTGATCGGACCCAGCATGATTTGGGAAAGATGATAGGCCGAAGAGGTGAATGAGTTTTGACTCACAGCTGCAAAAAGACAGAAGAAAAATGGTACAGCAAGTGTCCCTAGAGTCCTGGCGAATCCAGCAAGTACTTGTCGAAGGTGGTGGGCCGAGTCTGTTGATCGAGCGTTACTGAGGGGAGGATTGCAGGTGGTGGTTGTGTGTGCGTGAGGAGGATAAGTGGATATCCTTCTGCCCAGACCACGACAGCACACTAAGCTAAATAACCTCTTGGACAAAAGTCATGGAACCAGGTACACCGTACCACAGACCATACCAGGGTATGTCCCAACAAGGGTTCCACCACCAGACTGAAGTTTTGAATCAGATCTTTCACTCTGCTCGGCGTTTTCATTCAGCCATGCGCCACTCAGTCTGTCGATCTTCTTGAGACTCGAGTTGCCTTTGGCTTTGCGATGGTTATTGTTTTCTTGACGAATGCTTGAGATCCAGCAGGTGGAGAAAGTGCGAGCCTTTGGGTGTTATTAGCTGTCTCGTTTCTCTCGTCTTTCTCTTTTCACCTCTGAATCAACATAGTATAAGGGAAGAATTTGGCTGTTTCTCGAATACAGTATAAGCGGCTCGGCGGGTCGTTGATTAAGAGAGGCCGTGCCACAGGTGGGTTGTGGCTTAAGTGGCCCACGGATCTGCTGGGGATGGCAGAACACTTGGCGATTGGAGAAGACAATTGGAGATGGCAGAGACCATTGGGGCGCATAAAGCCACAGACTGCGTGGCACCGAGCCAATGACGCGGGCTCCAGAAAGCAAGGAAATAGAATCCAAGAATCAGGCAACGGAATCGGTGATCAAAGCGCTTGGGCGACTCGGGTATGGGCTTGAATCATGGGCTTTCCGCTTTACAGGACAATAAAGTCGTGGGTACTTTCATTTTTGCATATCCACCGTTTCCATACCTTCCCACAGATGCCTTACCGGCGGACAGTCGGACACGGGCGGCGCCTGCCAAAGCCAATTCCTCTATTTCTGTACACCAGTCCTATCTTCATCAGTCCCTTGTTCCTCCCTGGGGTGGAAACCTCCCTCCGTGCTTGTGGCCACCACCACTCCCGTCTCCAGTTCTCCAGTTGCTATTATTTCGATCCAGCGATTGGCGTGTCGTTTTTCTTGGGTCTGTGGCCCCGTTCCTAGTCTGCTATGACCCCAACAAAAGGACCAGGGGGCTAGGGATGGAGCCAAGCCACGACATTCGCCGTCCAGACTGGGGAGACCACTGTTACACTCCCACTAGACTCGATCATGAACCCGCCAATGGCAATTAAAATTTAAAGGTACCGAAAATTTCGGTGGCGCCCGGATCCTAAGCAGGTGCTAGCCTGCTGCCCGTTTTGGCAGTCTGAGTCGACGACGTGTGTGGGATGGATGGGATCCATGTTCCCGCACGATGCCCGACAAATTCGCCCTGAGCCTTGAGCAGACGCGCCACCACCGCCCACAGGGGGCTTCTATAAGCCATTCCAAAGGGGCCGTTCCATGTTCATGAACTTCATGTGGGCAAGCTTCATCCGAGGACCGTTTATATTCACCAACGATCTGGGTTTTCCGAAGGCGACCCAAGGCACCAGGGCGATCAGACCATACTGCCGGGTACAGCGGGAACCCGCTGCAGGAGCTGTATTTTGACCTCTTCTCTCTGTCTGCGGGAGAAGAGCGACAGATCCCCACTGGGCTGAGACGAGTTGGGAAAAAAGCGCGGATGGAGAGAGTGTGTTTGATTGGATCGATCAAACTACAGTAGGATCTGGTTCTGGGTAACCGGGAGGGCTGCAGTGATAAGGGCGTCGTTAGTCATTCTCCAACTCCTTCCAGGCACGAAGGGGGCTTGGTGACGGACTCGTGAAGGTGCAAAGTGGAAGATGTTTCGACGTCTGACGTTGACGGGATCCACCTTTCGGCACGCCGCGCCAGCCAATCACGGGACCAGTAGGCAATCAAATCTACTGGAAAGTATATCCGCGAGTGTATCAACTGAAATGCTCTACCTACTGCATCCTATCAATAGTAGTATCTGGGAAGCCCTGTACCAAAAGCACAAGGCGCCTTTAGAAGATGGACCTTCCTATTCTCCTGTATCATCCACCTGTCCCAACGATCTGATTTGGCTCACACCTCTCCACACGACCCAGTGATGGCGGTCCCTTGTGGTGGCAATCACATGAAACCGCATATTGAACCTCGCAATCACTCTGTCGATCAAACGGCCTCCCCGAGTTCATAGAGTCGCCGTCTCGCTCTTTTCGAATGGAGGACGTTTCTCCGATCCCTTTTTTTCCGTTCTCGGGTTTGTGAGAGTTGTGCCCCTTCATGATTTGAGCCACTGTGGACGCATATTCAATCAGGTGCTCCTCTGTATGTGCCGTATGACCTACGCAATTACATACTCGTGAGTCTCATGGAGTACAGGAGCAAAACATATTAAGATTTGGCCGTGTTTCTATGAATATACCTGGCCCCTATGATGATATGATCCGTCAGTTACGGCTGCGATGCGCCTCGCTCGTCTAATCCCCGGGTGTTCTCGCTCATGATTGGTGGGGATACGTTCTCCAGATCAGGTGATCAGCTCGCCTGTGACACTTCATGCTACTCGATATGGAAAGCCAGGTTCCCATTACAGCTTGGAGCACCGCTGAACGATCACGAGAACGATGATATCGGTTAATAACCCATGCACGATCACAGCCTCATGGCCGATGACTCGATCTGAGCCCGATTATGCAGGTTACCTGCAGATACTTGCCACACATCTGGAGCATTGAGAACACATCGGCCGATCTAACTTGCATATCATCTGCTCTGCTGCCCACGGAGCAGTGACCGCCGCAGAGTAGCCATGCAACTCCATACATGATCCTACAGTACTTAGCACAAAGCACAACTGTAGTCCCGGACTAACAAAGAGAGCAGACCCGCTCGATGCGAACGAATAATGGGCTCCTCTCCTCTCGTCCTCTCCCCCATCCTCATTCAGCACGGCCACGATCGGCGCCACCCGGAAGCCTGAGAGCCTGACGACACCTGGCTTACACAAAAGCGGCGTACATAGTTACAAACAGGGACGACTGCGGCTTGCCTGCCTAAGGCACTCAGGCGCAGGCGCCACATGGGGGTCATGACGTCATGGCGGCTACGATCTCCGCGTTCCTGACAAGCTGCACCAATCACGAGCTGCCATCCACATCACCGACGTTGATTCGCATCACTGGCTAAAAACGCGATACACGAGACCCATTGAGAAATTTGGAGCGCCGCTGATGGCATTCTAAAGGCATACACACGTACACAGCGGGCGATTGCGACCAAGAAAGGGGGTTTCTATAATTGGTATCCAGATCTACGAACTTCCGCGTGCCGTGACTGGCTACGACCCAGGGACGAGGGTTACGGTACAATGTTCACTTGAACACGTACCCTCTTTTTGAAGATCGGTCATTTTCTAGCACGGAAGTAGAAGGGAAAGACTTGCGGACGCCACAAGAGGGGGGAAGGGGGTCTTGGTCCACTTTGCTGTTTGGTCTTTGTGGGATGATGGATCAATGTCCACTGGGCTCGGGATTCTACAGCCCGTCGGATCAGCCCTACGGTAGGACCCGACCCTTCGCCGTCGGGCAGTGGTATCATGCATGGTACACTGACACATGTGTGTCCACACTCTACACTTCTACAGAGTCACAGACTCTGTCTTGTGGCGATCACAACTTGCACAGCCCCATTCTGTTTCTGGAAGTGGAAGGAGGGAGATGAACGAGGCGTTGTGGCTGATCGGTGGTGATCAATTAAGAGCGGGGAATCGTGGACGGCTCACTGGTCGATCTATCACCAGAAATATAGTGGGCACTGAGCAGTGGGAAGTGAGTCACACTGATGAAAGGACGGTGCTTGGTTCGCAGCTCAACGTTGCTCCATTGCCCAAAGAAGGAATCAGCTAGCAGGATCGGCACGGTTGTGGTCCGTCCTGCTCTGTTCGAGGCAGTTGTGAGTCGTGACTGGGGATCGTTGCATGAGCACGACTGCGGTCAAGCCATTGCCTTCAGGCTCGCAGTCTTGGGCGATCGATCAGCCGTGTTACTTTGCTTGGACTCGATCCAGCTGGACTGGACTGGACTGGACTGGACTCGTTTGATCCAAGCTGCTGTCGCTGAAGCGGATTGCTACAGCCGCCACCACCTTCACGAATCGAGCCCAGCAGTATCACGATTGAAAGAGCATGAATGTTTGCTGTTTCGAAGATCTTCTCCTCTCACAGCGGTGATACAGTCCAGCTCTTTCGGCCGATGCCGCATTCACGCCACGGCCCCACGACCCGCCCTGCGTCGCATAAAGTGGACATAACCAACAATCACATTAGTCGGTGGAGTTTATTCAGCAGAAGAATGGGGAGGAGACATCGCCACTGTCAGGCAATGAGATATCTATTCTATTCCGGAGCTACCCAATGCCCGGCCGGTAACTCCGCGGGCAGTGTAATGTCCGGATGACCTGTGGGTTCGTTCCAGTAGATTGTAATTCACTCATATGCAAAGCCTAAATTTGTGGTGAGAGGGGCCTGGCAGGGCTGATCTGAATGTTGAAGCTTTGAGTTGAAGCCCTGGAGCAAGGCTGATGAATTTAGTGCAGTAGTGCAGGCTCTATAGAGTTCTAGGTCAAACGTGAACCTTATACTCTAGGTTTATGATGCAGATCTTAGATGCCCTTGAAAGAGCCAAATAGAGATGTAACTACTAAGTGAAGGATAGCATGTGTATTGTCAAACTAGCGACGAGGCAACGACCTCAGAGGTCTAGGTCGACCCGAGTCCACCACGCGCAGTGTGAAACCTGCTAAGAGGAATTGAACAATCTAAGGATGCAAGGATGATCTGAGTACTAAACAGAGCCTCCATCCCAGTCAAATATTCGAAACAGAGTAAAGTGTAAAGCAGAATAAACATTCGAAAAGGACAAGTCATAAAATACTACAAGACCATCCAAAGGTCCTGTCTCAAACCTGTTCAATTCCGAAAAAAAAAAGTCGGAAGAAAGCAAAGAAAGACGACGTTAACAATCGAAAAAAGATAAAGCTAACCACCATAACCAATGATCTCAATCATTACCACCCTCGATACGTGAAGAAACCAGGAAGTCGTCAAGGGGAAAAGAAATCGGAAATGGGACATGATCATGCAAAGCTCATTAAAGGAATATATTTAGAGGAGAGGATTAGCATGTATAAGGGGTGACCGAGTATTTTGCCTCTCGCGCCAAATTGAGAGGAGAACGGGATGTCCAGTCCACTGGAGGGGGGAGAGAGGGTATTCAATGCGAGGTTTCAGCTGAGCATTATCGGTCAATACCAAGGGAGGCCACTTTGCCCGCAAACCGGGCTCCGGCACTCCCGCGCTTGGACAGCTTCTCTCTTTCTTTAGTATCCAAGGAGCTAGTGGAGCTCTGAGAGGCAGACGAGACAGCGCCGTCCTTACTTGATGCGCGGATGGTGGGTAGCGAGCCCAAGGTGTCGCTGACGGCAGGCTTGCCCGGGACGGGAGTACTAAACGCCGTGCGGGCTGTGCGTTGGGTGATATACAGCTGGGCGGCCGGGGAGAGGGGAATGGAGGGAGGGGCTGGGGGAATCTCCGCGCCGTTCTGAACCAGCAGCTCGGCGATGGGGAATGGAATGGCCTTTGCGCTGGAGCGAGCAGAGAGGCTTGTTGGAGTGGACCCTGGCGAGGCCGGGTCGGCAGCTGCAAGAGCCAGGAACACGGCGTGTGTGTTGCGAGAGCGGTCTGCAACGTTCACGTTGGCGCGCAAGGCGATACCATAGAGAACACCCTGCATGTCATTCTTCTTGATGGATGCTAAGAGTGTCTCGTCGGGGGTCGCAAATCGGGACCGTGGGGATGGCAGACGCTCGACGTACGCTCGATCGACGTATTTAGTCGTGATAAACTTGAGGCGTTGTTCACGGGTGGAGCTGGCAATCGGCTTTAGCGACTGGTCCAAATTAGCCTCCCAGATCATGTTGCTGACGCGATTGCCGATCTGCACGAGAATCTCCACAATGTCGTTGGAGAACGAGTGAACATCAAGTGTAAGCGAACGGATCTTGGAGATATGAGTTCCCAAAGACCGGTGAATACCGCTGCACTCAATGCACAGTATAATACCCAGGTTGATGGACACCCATTCGACCTTGGACGAGGAGCCGCAGTCCGCACACCAATTATTTCCTTCATCCGCATCGCGAACAACCTGCAACAAACGGGCCGGGTTCTCCTCGTAGGTGTTGCTGTCATTCCTCACGTAGCTGGGTCGTGCTCCCACCGTTGTGCGGCGACTGACGCCGCTGGCGCTGGAGCTATTTGAATAAGAGTGCTGACCAGAAACAGAGGAGCTCTTGCCCGTCAACACAGAGCCGATGTCGCGGCCGCTAGACGACTCATTCTTAGAGGACAGCGGAGGTGGCGGCATTCCTCGGCCTTCGACGGCACTCTGAAGTGCATTATTGATAGACCGAATCCAGTTCGCCATGTCCTCCTCTGAGGTGGCCTGATATATCCGCTTGTACTGGGGCGTGATGACTTCAAAGCAGAACCGCCGCTCCGCATTCCTCGCCTCGCGTACAGAAGCCATCCGCAGATCAATAGGCTCCATGTGGAGGTCTAGTTTTTGCTTCCAATTACTGTACTCGGAAAGCTTTCCTTGATCTAAAACGATCCAGAACCTGCGAACAAGATCGGCGTTGGCGACAGGACACTGACAGAAATGGTAAAGGACGAGAGAACGGATAACTTACTTGTGCCATGCCTGCTTATTGATACCCTTCGGGTCCATGTGTGAACCAGGGCGAGAGAGCGCCCACAGAAGCCCTTCTTTCCGTTGCTGACCAGCAGAACGATCGGATCCAAGGGTATCTCGCTCTTCAAGGTCCCGGATGCCCTTGAAGCGATTTTGATTTTGGGCACCGGCGACGTTGTTGCTCGTGGTAGGCGCCGACGTCCCAGCAGAGGAACCAACTGACCCCGCATTGGCTTGAGATGAAACAGAAGAAGTGTTGCTAATGACCCCACGAAGCTGCGAGCCCGTGCTATCCGCTCGACCCAACTCCACCTCATTAGAGGCGCCCCCGTTGTTGTTGACCGCGGCGGCAGCGGCGGTGGATGTCGATGCGATACTTGATGGCGCGCCAGCAACAACATCAGGCTCCAGGTACGGGTTGCTGTTCTTCTCCAAGGCTCGGCGCTTCTCCTCCCGCTCCGATCGCTGAAACTGGAATTCCTTGTCCGCTTGGTTGACCTCATGCACCAGAGCATTTAATTGAGGTGCCATTTCTTCCACTTTCTTGGCAGCCGCCAAGAAAGCTTGGGCTTGGAAGTCCGCGTACTTAGTCAGATGCGAAAGAACCTCCTGTTCCTTGCGGCCACCATGCAGATCTTGCATGAATGAAGAATAGTCGAAGCGCTTCAGCTCGAAATTCCGACGCTTGACCTGATACTTCGAGTCGCTCTCAGCGCGTTTCTTCTCCTTGAGGGAATCCTGCCGTTGACCGAGGTATCGGCTGACATAGGCGTAGTAATCGCGACTTTCCTCATCAAAGTCCTTCTTCTTCGATTCAGCTTGCTTGATGTCGTTGTTGTAGAGCTTGATGAGCGGTTCAATAACGAGCTTCTGCAACTGTACCGTGTTGGTCTGCTCGTAGTGTTGAATCTGCCGAGCAATTTTCTCAAAGTAGTGATCCAACGCGGGCTGAATTGCATTGGCATTCGAGGTTGATGCATCACTCAAGGAGCTTAGGAAGGCCTCCATAGACTCGTTGCAGGCGACTTGCGCTTGCTGTGCAGCCTCGGCCTTTTTCAGAACCTTCTTGATTTTGGCGCGCATACTCCCGGTCTTCTGCTCCAAAGCCTTCATTGTGGCACGGAAAAGCGGGCCATCCTCCACGACGCTGACATCGTCGCCTGGCCGGGAATGTAACAAATCGACTTTCACGGGAGGGGGAGGTGGGGGTGCCGAGGGAGCGGGTGGTGCTGATAGTGGGGGGGGGCCGTCTGCGGATTCGGGGGGTGTGGCGATCGGAGCATGGGGGTTTGAAACGGCATCGCTATCGCTGAAGTGTGAAATGGCGGACTGCGTGGAGGGGACGCGACTGCGGGATGGCAGCACAGGCAACTCGAGGTTGGGCGAGGAGAGAAGCGGACTAGGAAGTGGGCGAACGGTATTATGTACCCAAAAGGAGAAATGAGCAAGGGTATTCAGCCGATTTGTCTTCTGGTCATAATCCAAGAAACTGCAGCTATTACGCCAGCCGCCACCCTTGTCTTCTGTGACCTTTGGGGGCTTCCATTTCCAGGACCAATCGAAGGACACGGAGGGTGTGCCTTCGGTAGAGTAGTTCCCGATGAGCTGGACGTTAGAGTTATTCTGCAGATTTGGGTTCGCATGAAACTCCCTCGTAATGAGGTTATCCAGCTCTTTCGAGTTGGATGCATGCGCGAACGTAAGTCCCGTGAGCACGGTGTCTACCACCTCGGGCAGCGATGTCGAGACCCCATTCACTGTCGAGCCAGCGACGTTGCCTGTCTGCGTCTGTCGGAGGATGAAAGTGAAGTTAAAAATCAGTTCATCCTCATTTGACAGACGTAACAAAAACGTCGGCACCGGCGCGGCGGGGGGTACGTCCGGATCCTACAATGTTGTTATTGATGGCCCCCAAAGTCAGCCGGCTTTGCAGCGCCGATTTGCGCCGCGAACCCCCCTCCTTGATGTCCCTACCTGGATATATTCGATCGGTGTATCATCACCGGCCTCTCTCTTCGCAATAAATCTGGCGGCCGGGAACGCATTCGGGGACAAGGTCAGCAGGCGGCGGCGGGAGTTGCTTATGGTGACAGCGGCGATGGACACTGCTCGGGCGCGGAGATTCATCAGCTTTGTCGCAGAACTCAAGGAAGGAGAGCCGTGCAGGAATGGACATACAGCGATTCTGGTCCTTAAAAAACAAGTTCCCAGCATCGTCCAGACGACTGGCGACATTGCCCATGATGGCGGCGCGGGCACCAGAGGATTCAAGTCACGACGCGGGAAGGAGTCGGGATAAGCACCAAGTCAATCGGCCATCGACGGGGTGCGCGGCGGTCGGATGGCCTGTAGGAGGTAGTAGGCGAGCGACAGGAATCCGTCATTCAGTCGTGAAGGGTTGCGGGGCTGGGGGGGGGGTGAGGGTTAGTTGGGGTGGGCGAAGTACAAGTGAAGCGAAAGTGAGAGAGGAAGGAGGAGGGGGGGTTAAGTGGAGGCGAGAGCTTGGGAGCGGGTTGATCGCGCGTCGATTTGAAGGAGGGGGTGGACTAGTGGGCTCGAGCTCTGGAGGATCGGTGGAGCGCCTACTCCGATGGCTCGCCTTGTAGTTCACGACTTGGGGTGGTATGTAATTTGCCAGTTCTTTCACTGATATTCTACTCATTGGTTAGACTTGATCCAGTCACTCAATTTGACTCTCGATCTGTCTGTCTTTCTCGGTGGGTAAATCCGAGATGGGAATAGAGAGAGAGAGAGAGAGGGAGAGAGGGGCGAAACAGTCGCTTTGTTTCAGCCTCCGAAATCGAGTCCCTCGCTAGGCGCTGATCACAGTTGAAGACTGTAAGCGAAAGAACATGGGAACACAAGACAGACATGACAGAAATGACAGGAACAAAAATGACTCAAAATATGCAAATATGAAGGTATAGAAAAGGGGGGATTACCAGATTGGACCCCCCTTCTGCGTAAAATATCCTTGCCTTAATCCTTTTCCTACTACTCCTTCTGCTACTCTTTGGAATACTCTTTCGAATACTCTTTCGAATACTCTTTCGAATACTCTTTCGAATACTCTTTCGAATACTCTTTCGAATACTCTTTCGAATACTTGAGCTCCTATAGTCTAGTATTCTAGAGGACCTACTGCCTAGATACACTAAATAAGAGATGGGGACCTCAGTAAACGTGGTAAGGTTGATTAAGGCTATCAAGAATCGGGTTTACTATCTTACATTATCGGTTATGTCTATCCCGATGCCTGATTTCCTGAATTTCGGGCATTCAAATGTATCCTCAGGCATTCCCGAGCAGGAGGGGGGTCAAAATATGCAGAGAGGGGGTCAATTTAGTAATCCCCTAAAAAAAAGCATACTGTCGAGAGACCAAAGACTTGAAACCACAATCCGCACTGAATCATAGTAATGTCGTGGGAAAGCATAATCGTGAAGTAACGGTATTATAATAGACTGGGAGAATCCGAAAAAGGACTATGAAACAGACGCAAAATTCACTATGAGACAACGCCTCCCCTTCCAGTTATTCCTCCGTCTCTATCCAGGTATTGCATCGTGACTGTGAACATTCAACCGGGTCATGAACGTCGTGATACTCGGTACCAGACCGAGAAGAAGGGTATTAAAACAGGTGCAAAGAAGGTGAACTGAAGCGTAAAAGCACATCAAAGAACACGCCCCGCGGAGTAGCAAGCTATAGACGGCAAAACACAATGACATCCTCTAAGCCGCCGAGTCTGCCATGGATGTAGGTTTGCGACCATGTCTCACCTCTCCCATCGACGCAGCTCGATCCCGCCCACCAAAATAGCGATGCTTAGGCCGATCGGCGTGGCCATCATGTTCCACCCACCGCATCATCTGGCCCTTGGCGTCGCGCATCTCGTGGACTCGGCGGGACAGATCACCGCGTTGCTTGCCGCTACCGCTGCGTTCATTCAGCTCGTCTTCCTCCGAGCTGGAGATGGACAGGGACGAGGCACTGCTCTGCTGCAGGTATGTAATCATTCGGCCCTGCTTTCGCTTGCATTCACGCTGTTCTTCCTTGAGCTTTCCCATACGCTCGGCATCACCGTTGCAGTCCAGGGTGGTGATGTGCAGACCGGGGAAGTTCGAGGCGAAGAACTCCTTCAGTTGGGGCAGAAGTTCCGCGTTTGGACGGTATGTACCGCTGTCGTTGTCGATGTAGAGCTCATAGTCCGTAGGCTCGGTTGAGACATCCTGGGTCTCTTTGGACGTGTCGTCGTCGTCATCCTCTTCCACGGGGAACTCGGTGGAGGGACGCCCTGTCGAGGGACGCGATCCTGGGGACTGTGAGCGAGAGCGATGGCGGCGTCGGAGCTTGCGACGGCGCACAAAGAATTCGCCCGAGAAGGCGATATAGCTCGTCACGTCACTATGCATGGTGTGTTTGCTCAGCAGGTCAATCCCGAATTCCTTGCCGGTCTCGGTGAATCGGAACAGGCCATCCAGCATGAGCACGTAGGTGAAAATACGACCACCCTGCCCATATTGGAGGAACTCTAGGAATTTCTGGGTCATTTCCCGGCAGGGCTCCGCGAAGATTCCATGTAGCGTGGAACGATCAAAGTTGTAGATGCGCGCATGCTGGTGATGGAGTGCTTTGTACAGGATCCGCCCTCGCAAGCTTTGCGCCTGGAACATCCCCGCCACAAAGGGCTTGAACTCGACATAGCGGTGGTACATCTTCGAGGGGACTGGTCCGGTTAGCTGCATCTGGACCGCTTGGAAACTGGACGGGGCGAGCAGATGGTCAGCATGCCACAAGGAAAGACCTCGTCAAGAGTCGTTGCGAAACTTACTTGTATCGACTGATCTCTTTGCCACTTCCATCCTCCTGAACCTGATCCTTTATACCAGCCAGTCGGCCGATAAGAGGAGAGAAGTGCTTAAACCAGATGTTGGGACCGACAGTATATATCTGGCCCCCATCGGTGCCTGGAGTCTTCCCCAGACATTCGATGCTCAAATGGACGAACGACTCTTTGTGATGACCCGTGACCTTGGAGATATTGGTCAAGACATAGACCCGTTTGCTGGCGAAGCGATGCTTGACCTTGAAGGGCTGGTCTTTAATGTCCGACCAATTCTCCGTCAGCGAGGGCACATCGACCGTCGCGAGTCCCAGCTTATCGTCGTGATCCGCGGGGTCCTCATCAAGGACAACCACCTTGAGTTTGAATCCCGACGCTGGCACATTGGCGACAATCCAGTCACAATCCCATACGGGGTTCTTGTCCCGGTGTATCGTGGGTGTGCGAAATGTCATGCCGGGATCCTGCTTATGCCGGCGGGGCAGATCGACCTCAAGACGTGCAAACACATAGGGATCCGACGAGAAGCTGCTGATATCTGCAAAGGGGAGGTCCACGCCGCGATGGAAGGTGAACTTGACGGTGTACCCAGGCGGAGCATAAGGAATAGGTGTCGGATCAAAGCCGCCGGCTGGCTCTTTGTCATCCTTCGAGCTCATGCGTTGCTGGAGCTTGTCGGCCTTTTCGACCAATTTGGGACCATAGCGATCCACTGTGTTGGTTGCCATGACAAGAGGGTGGTTGCTTTTTGTTAGAGAGGATGAATCGGGGAAGTGTTACAAGTCGGAGAGGGTCATTATGAGATTAATGAAGCAAGAGAATAAGGATAAGTATATCAAGAATGGTAAGAATAGCAGCAGAAGGGGTCGCTTAAAAGAAAGAGGCGGGGGGAGGGAGAAGACGATGACACGCTTGGCGCAAGTCGGTTTGGGTCGGAAGACCGAGTAGTAAGACGCGTACTACTTCACTGACTATATACTAACCCACGGCAGGTGGGGGGCGCAATGGCTGAGTGTGAGCCAAGCTTTTCAGCCTTATGATGAACGAAGGGGCAGGCAACAGAATAAAAAAGCAGAGTGTTCACCTTCATTATTCGCAATGATCATCGTTGGAAGTGGAGGGCTGCCAAGTCGATGCCAAGATTGGCGGTCCGATGAGGTCATTCAAATGATTCGGGTACTACCGTACTACGGGAGTACGGGAGTTACTTCGTATATGTGCACGCTTTGGGTTTCCCACCAACCGCCGTCTCCGATTCGCTTAGGAAATGCTTTTACCGGTGTGACACCTCCACCAGGCTACCAGCCCTACAGGATAACCCCGTCGCAGAGAGCATGCATGGATACCTTCTGAAAAGTACGATGGTGAAGACACTCCTTGCGTGCGGGGATTTCGAAAAGCCCGTACCGAAAAGTTGGATAAGTTAGGTTTTTGGCAAGGTAGCGTAGCCAGCCTAAGTTGTGATTCTTACACCGGTTGCAATAAAAATACACGATCCAGGAAGAAGCAAAGAATGATGAGCTCGCTATTGATAATCCAACGCATATAAGAGAGGGGAGGGTGTCAAAAAAGTGGGGTCGTTAAATCATATCGTGGATCGTGGAGACAAAAGCGTTGTACTTGCGGCCTATCAAGGAAAACAATCCTGGAGCAAGTGTGGCGTCGAGTGCAACACATCGTAAACCGTAAAACGCCCACGGACGGCGCGTGGCTTCGTCTTACAGTACTCTTGTGGGAGAGAGGCCGATTGACTTTCGGCGTTGACGCCCGTGGCGGGGCGCCGGGGCGTCTATGAACCTCGGAACAGGAACTGCATATCTTCGGGGGTGAGTTTCTCCAGTGCCTTGCCCTGGTCTTTATTGATGGTGCCCCTAATCAGGTTCGCCTTTTTCTCCTGGAGCTGCACAATACGGGACTCGACTGAGTCTTCGATGGTGAGCCGGGTGATCACGCATGGCCGTTGCTGGCCAATGCGATGACTGCGATCTGCACTCTGCCATTCGGCTGCGGGATTCCACCATCTGCAGAGGTTGTGAGCGAAAGCAAGCACTTAGAGCGATAAACATAAAGGTCAAACTTACGGATCCACGATAAATACTCGAGATGCCTCGGTCAAATTGAGCGCCACACCTCCCGCCTTGAGCGAGACCAGGAACACTTCCACGTCGGCATTCTTCATGAAGTGTTCAATGGATTTTTGCCGCTGAGCCGGTGTCATCGTTCCATCGAGCATGACCGTGTTGAAACCGGCATGGCGTAGGCGCCACTCCACAAGTTGGAGCATTGACGTGAACTGCGAAAAGATAATCGATTTTGGTGTATGGCTTTTGCTTCGCTGCTGGTAAAGCTCGTACAGCAGCGTTTCGATCTTAGTGGACGACGTCCAGTTGTCCATCAAAATGCGATTAATGATCGAATTCTTTTTGACTGATTCTCCAGACTGTTCAATGGTCGGCTGCTCCAAATCAATGGAGAGAGGGATGTGACACTGCGGGCAGTCTACCGTTGAGGCATCGTCGAAAGACTGAATATAATCCTTGGCACATTTGCGACAGAACTCATGGCGACAACGGGACCGAATCGCATCCTCCGCAGGTTCATCACAGACCCGACAGACCAAAATATTGAATCCAGGCTGCACATGTTTCTTCAGGATGAGATCGGGATGATTCGCGACTTGCCGCATCTGCATGATCAGACCGAAAATATTGGCGTAGTTATTGAGCATGACACCCCGGCTGACGTAGGTGTCAAACTGGCGGGTAGAGTTGGTCATGATACTGCGGGAGAAATCATGTTCAATCTCGCCGAAAAATTCATTATGAATGGTAATTCTGCGATGAAAAAACGATTTAGCCTCGGAATGTCAGGCAACATGGTGGTTGTAGTTGGCTGAAAGCTTACCGTTTCGGTGGCAGTTCCATTGAAGATGTATGCTCTTCCTTCATACGTCGAAGCATGATATGGTCAGTGATCAACCGAAGCTTTGCCAACCCTTCCTTGCGTTCCTCGGTGGTTCTTCCTTCGGTGACTACAAAAATGTAAGTATTTCGCTGGGCGGGTGGTACGCTGTGACAGGAGCACGGGTAAAGTGTATGGCACGACTTACTAGGGTTCAGGATCTCCTTGTTGAAAAGTGAGATATGGTTGAAGCCGCTAAAATCGAGTCAGAAAGTGTCCAAACGAACAAGATTCCCGTGAATGGTGAAAAGATCATCGCCAACATACGTATGTCCACATTCTGTGCAGCGGCCTTGCTTATTTGCAGACCACGAGAGCTGCTCACAGGGGCATTGCTTGCAGAAATAGCAGGCAAAGGGCCGAACCTGTAGGAAGCGCAGGAGAGAGAAGAACTCTCCAATCCTGTTCTGCACTGGAGTGCCGGACAAGCACCACTTGTAGGAAGCCTTCAGGGCAAAGCAAGCCTTTGCCACACCCGTAGTGCGTTGCTAACCAAGTCAGCGACATGTCTCAAAAACAGCTGGTAGAATCCATATTACCTTGATGCTGTGTGCTTCATCGAGGATAAGCCGGTGGTAATCGATAGAATGAATGACGCCTGCGCGAAGATTAGCATCTACCAGCGAGGAAATTACCAAGTCTTCTAGAAAGGACCTACTGTCTTCTTTCACAGTTCCACCAGCCCGTGTCCATCCCTTCTCCTGCTTTCTGTGAATGGATTCAAGACTCGAGTCTCGAGGCGAGGTTAGCGCAACTCGCTCAGACTTTATCGAGGACCGGCAACTCACAAGAGATCATGATAACATTGAATTTCCGCAGCTCCGCCCGTGAAAGCTTTTTGACCTTGGAATCTGAGTTGTGGTAGACGCAAACTTTCAATTTGCCGTCGGTGTATGCCTGGTAAATCATGCACATGAGCTTACACTCAAGATCTTGAGGGTTAATCTACAAACACACCTTGATCTCAGAGACCCACTGCATCAAGGCAACGGGCGGCACGATGACAAGGGTTGGCTCGCGCTGAGGGAAATCGGACATGATCAGGGAAACGGCTTGGATTGTCTTGCCCATGCCCATTTCATCGCCAAGAAGACCACCGCGATATTGAGTCTTTTCTTGCTCCATCATCCAGTTCAAGCCTTCTAATTGGAAAGGTTTGAGCTTGCGAGTGATGGAATCCGGCTGCTGAGCAGCTTTCGGCGCGATGACAGGAGTCGCCTTTAAAGTGTCCCACATGGTCACAATGACCGGATGCTTCTTTTCGAGCTTCTTCCGGTCGGCGAGCGTCTAGAGTAAGGTTAGTCGATCTGTTGGGCCAGGTTGTAAGGGGAGCTTCCCAAGACAATCAGCCTAGGGATCTAGCTCAATTTTGGGACTTACTCGACGAGCTTTGCGCTGCTCTTCCCAACTCAGATGTAAGTCATCTTCATGAGGAAAGTCATCTTCAGCATGGTATGTGTCCGAGTCATCCTGTTCATCTCCATGCTGCTCTTGACGCGCTCCCTCATCAGAGTCCGACTCGAAATCAAGATCATCCTCCGAGTCGACGAGATCCCATTGAGACAATTCACTGTCGCTCGAAGTCTCCAGAATTTCCGAAATCGTTTGTGCTGTCCGCCAGGAACGCCTTGGAGCCGAGGTTTTCTGTTTCTTAGGAGGTGGCTGCTCATGCTGCTCGTACTCCTCCATCTGGAGAGCAAATGCTATGGCCGCATCAGAGATTTTTGGACTAGCTTCATCTTCTGAAAGCGCTGCAGCCTCGATAGATCTCTTTACCCCATGTTGGCCTCTTAAGGACGCTCTTCTGGTCATGGTACTTGTGCGAAGGCTTTGGGCGCGGTCCGACGCACTCACACGGCCCCGAGTCCGCTTAATGCTCGACTCTACAGGGGTCCCGATACTGGTCGCCGGGGTGGTGCAAGCCGTAGTTCCATCAGTGGATCGGATACCCGACGAGCCGCACGAGTCACTGGGTGACACATCTTTCTTGGAGGGAATAACCACCTTCACGGCGATTGTAGTATCATTATGGGTAGCGGGCGAGTTCGAAGCATCCTGATCTAGACCTGACAGGCCATCATCTTCGGAATCTTGGATGACGCGAGCAGTCTGGGTTCTGGAACGCGACGGCTTCCGCTGGGGTTGAACCCGACGAGGGGGTGAAGAATCCCTCAATGACGTGCCACTGTACAATGCGTCATCCTCCGAGTCGGGAATCACAGCAGCCTGAGATCTTCTTCTCATTATGAGGGCGGACGTAGGGAGCGAGAGGTGAGAGCTTGTCTAAGAGAAGGACTGTGGGGTGGGACACTGAATCGCCCGGGAATCGCCGAGAAAGAGGATAAATGTTCTTGTCTATGATGATTCTCTTGATTAGCAAGATAGTTCTTGTAATTCGACTTTATGATGGGACAGGGGGGCTAAGTAGACTCGAGGAACACGGCTGACTTTGGGGGGGGGGGGGCTTCACTGATCACTCACCTTATCTGAGAATCTGAGAGATCAAGGTGCCGGGTTGGGTGGGTAATCACCGACAGGGGTTTGAGGGAAGGTGAGAAGCCAGAAACGAAGTAAGGCAATATCAATTCCGCAAGTGAGCGTGTATAAAACAAAGGAAAGGAGGCTTAAACGAAGGCTGATGGGGGGAGAGGAGAGGAGAAGACGAGGCGACCCGAGGGGACGATCGATCGCAGGCGAGAGCAGGTTGAGCGAGCAGGTGCCTGAAGTGAACCACTCAATCAGGAACCAGCAAAAGAAAAACTCTTCAGTCGGTCCCGACAACCAAAAAGAAAATTCTTTTCCATTCCGAGATCTCCTGGACTCATCAGAAATAATCATACATTTGCCTCATACCATCTCCCTTGATTTGCTTCTAATTTTCTGAGATCGCCCGATCCCCCGATCGAAATTGCCCAACCTTCGTCACCACGACTTATCGTGGAGTGCGGCGATAAGACCGAGTCTCGCGTTAAGTGCAACGCGAAAGTGTCGCGGTCCCGTGACCTGCTCTCTCATCGCTGCTGCGCTCATTGGGACTACCAACACCACGTTCCAAGTCTGACTTTTGCTTTTCCCTTCTGGCTCGACGATCAACATGTAAGACATTGTTTCTGGTCCCAGAGAACTTGTCATGATACTGATACTGATCCTTGGTTGTAGGGCGAACCGAAGGCAGCCAAGCAACATCCGCGGCCCGTATGACCTCACATTCCCTTGACCATGTCGGAAGTGGTTGCGTTCAACTAACTGATCCTTCGACAGCCGCTCTGCGCTGACTGATTTCCTTGCCGTACGTGCCATTAACAGAACGATTCGACTTTTCTGCTGCTCCTCGTTGGCTAATCTCTTTCCGTGCAGTCGAATAATATCTCCGCCGCCCAGATCCGCGATGATTACGACCGACGAGTCGCAGAGGCAGCACGCGAGGCCACTGAAGAAGAGGAGGATCCCGATGTCGAAATGGAAGAGCCGGAATACGAGCCAACACCAGAACCGGAATCACCAGAGGATAAGGCAAAGAAGCGCAAACGCCAACAAGCAATTGAGAAGATCAAACAGAGCAAGGAATTTGCTCGCCGCAAGGCCCGACGAATTGGGGAACCTGACGACGATGACGATGCGCTGGCCAATGAGATGATGAATGAGAAGCAGCGGCCGACCCCAGGGCAGCTGGAAAACTGCGAAATTTGTGGCAAGCGATTCACTGTCACACCCTACAGCAAGACGGGCCCCGAGGGAGGGCTTCTCTGCGCAGAATGTTCCAAAAATCATGTCGACGGGGGCAAGAAGGCGGCACCGAAAAAGCGCAGCTCTGGCATTGGACGCCGTGAAAATCAGAAACAACTGTTGGATGGACTGGCTTCTCAAGGCGCTCAGAGTCTACTGGAGACATGTATCAAGGTAGGTCCCATTAGCCTTGTTCCCGATTCAAATTTCAATTCAGTCGTTGACTCTTCACAAAGAAAGTTGCGGAAAACATTGCCGATGTGGAAGAGTTTGGTGACCTGCCCCCGCCGGTGATGCATCGACTCAGCCAAATTCTGGCCCGAAGAAGAGCGATCACCCCGACAACTCTGGATCTTTTCTTGCGCCCGCAGAATAAAGAGCTCAACATTTATGATTGTGCCAGTACGTATCACCAATCAATCTCTCCCTCCGAGTCGTTCCTCCTGTGGTCGAAAACTGACTTACGACTTAGAACTCGATACCGACGATTACCACAAGATGCTCGCTACGATGCCAAATCTGACTCGACTCAACTTACGATTTGTCACTCCAATGAAAGATCGTATCTTCCAATATATGATGGATCGGGACATGAATATCCAAGACTTGCACCTAGATTCGCCAAACTTGGTGACGGACGAAGTATGGCGTCAGCTCTTCACTCGGCTTGGCCCTCGCCTTCGAAGTCTGAAACTGTGGAACCTGGACTCCGCTTTCGATGACGAGACTGCCGAAGTCATGGCGAAAAACTGCAGGCAACTTCAGCGCCTCAAGTTGAAGCATCTCAATAAGATTGGCGATAAGGCGCTCGAAGCAATCGCGACGATGAAGACCTTGGAGCATCTGTCTCTGTGGATCAGCCAGGAGACGTCTCCCGAGCCTCTATTGAAGATTATTACCGAGCTCGGCCCTAATCTACGATCCCTTTCCTTGGAGGAGTTCTACTTTGCAGATGACAGGCTCCTCCATCTGATACAGGAGAAGTGCCGGCATCTGACCAAGGTCCGGCTTGCCATCAACGCAGAGTTCACAGACAAGGCTCTCGAAAATCTTTTCCGGGGCTGGTCGAATCCCCCCTTGATATTCGCAGATTTTCACCGTACACGCGACGTGGACATGGCAAATCCCGGTGGCCCACCCGAGGCCGTCGGTCTCGCATCAGGCGGCTTCGTCGCATTGATGGAGCATTCGGGCACCAAGCTTCGCCATTTGAACGTTGCTTCGTGTCGCCATATCTCGTACGCAGCATACGAAGAAGCCTTTGGCGAGCACAAGCTTTACCCAGAGCTCACGCTCTTGGATATCTCATTCAACGGCGTGGTCGATGACTATCTGGCACAGTGTATTTTCCGTTGCTGCCCGGCTCTGACTAGACTTGTTGTCTTTGGCTGCTTCAAGATCCGGGATATCAAGATACCTCGAGGTGTGGCGGTGATTGGTACGGTAGGTGCTAAGTTGACTGTTGATGGGATCACACAGAAGGAGTTGGTGTAGAAGGGTCTCGTGGCTGCTAGTGTATGTGATATTGACTTTTATGAACTGGAGGGATTTTGAACACGGCGTTTCTGTGGGGGTTCTCTGTTTACCTTCACGGTGCCCGGAGGCTTTTTTGTTTCTCTTCAAATGCGACACAGTGACGCTTTATCTTTAGCGACCAAGAACTTGAATATGGCATATCAGTTCTCTTTCCCGAGTAGAACCTAAGGAGTTTCATGATAAGGCAACCATATTATTAAGTATAATTAGGTTAAAAAGAACCAAATGATCGAATTCCGAAGAGAAGAAATTGGAAGAAATTCAAGACAGATAGACCAACAATCGATTCAAACTGCCACGACAAGCCAATCCCCTTTTTAGTAAGGAATGCCGTTCGTCATAAGCTGGAACTGATCATATCCCTTAGTCGACACACTCATGTACGACTTACGCACCAGTTCGCGCATGTACTCAGCCGCATCGCGCTCACTCTTCTCCAGCACAAACCGGTCCCGGAAATTCTTCAGCGTCTCGGGCTTGAAACACGGAAGACCGCTATCCAACATCAGGGACACGATATGCGCCAGCTTCGTGCAGTAGGGCCGCGATGCCAGGAACGCCTTGACGACTAGTGACTCGAACCACCGGTACGGCTGTGTGGTCGTCGGGTTGTGCGAGTTGCTGCCTGGCAGGCTGATGCCGGATGTCCCGCTGGGATGGTGCGCGGGGTTGTGGGTGCCGCTCATGACTGCGACCATTTCGGAGGTTAACTTGAAGGGGGCGCGTTCAAAGCGAACACCGCCTGGTGCGATGTCGAAGCAGAAGCCGAAGTCGATGTGGATGATGTGGCCTGCGTCGTCGACCATGATGTTTCCGTTGTGGCGGTCCTTGAATTGGAGGAGGTAGGAGATTACGGAGTACGCGGCCATACTCTTGACGAAGTTGGTGCGGGCTTCTTGGAAGCGGATTGAGTCTTCGCCGCCGTACTTAGACACGAAGTAATCGTACAGGCCGTTGACGGCTTCGCGGCCGAGCATGTCACGGGAGATTGAGTTGGGCAGTACGTCGATGACACCGCAGCCTGGGGCGGTTGATGTCACTCGGTATGGGAACACCCAGACGTCCAATCCAACGTTGGAGAAGATGCTGCGAAAGGCTGCGATCATTTGGAGGGCGAGCATATCCTGACGACAGTCGTCGCCGACCTTGAAGATAGCCGACTGCCAAACTTCGTATGTTTCCAGCTCCGTCTCGCCCGATCGAGACGCCAGCTGGCGCTGATCGGATCCGTGAGCACCGACCTTGACTGATTCACGCTTGCCTTGTAGACGGGGCCGAGTCTTTTGGATCCGGAAGGTAGCCATGTACGGCGCCTTGGCGTGGCTTTGCAATGGCTTTCCAGACTTACGGTCGATTCCGACAACCACGCCGTCGGGGTTACTGGGCAGATAAACGCCGACCTCAACCTTGATCTTGCGCAGCTCCTCTTCAATCTTCTCCTTCTTCTCGGGCTTGCTGCGTTTGATGTATGGACGGAGCTTACCGGAGATGCCGGTAATCTCATTGAAGAACGAGAACTCTCGCTCGTAAAAGTCGCGCTCTTCGACTGTGAAACTAGCGATCAGGGCCCCCAGGAAGCGATCCAGAGTTGGCTTGACTGGGTCCGGCTGTAGATTTGGCAAGTTAGCTCATGGTGAATGGCTCATTTGGAACACAGAAACATACAACTTGCGAGTCCTCATCCTTGAAGGAGTTGGCCTTCATGTTCCAAATCACCTGATGGGCGAAAAGCTGGGACTGCTTCGCTGTCTCAAGAGTATAGCGTTCAACATAGCCCAAAGCATCGTATCGAAGAGCCTGGACAAGCTGCGGCACAATGTAGAAACGAATGGCCATGGAATGACTCTCCAGGGCTCGCATCGCATACTGGAGAATAAACGGATGATTTCCATAGGCCGGGAGGAAGTAAGTGAGGGCTTCAGTTGGGTTGACAGGAGCCCAGTACAAGAGATACTATTTTACAGTCAGTGGTTGGCAATACACCGTCATCTAGAGCATTTTTAAAACTCACCTTGAGCTGGAAATTAACATCGGTCGCAAGGGATGATGAGTCGAACATGATTTCCAAAGCGCTCGGTTGACAAGTGGCCTTCTCGGGGAAGTTGAGGATCAACCACCGGATTTCGGTCTGCATCTTGATCGACGGGAACCGGACAGAGAGCTGAATGGCTAGACCAGGGGACTCGGCCCATGCGAGTCGGAGGTAGGTCGTGATGGCCTAAACGATTCATCAGCATCCAAGGATAACACACGCAGGAAAAGGGCCGCCTACATCTGAGGAGTTCTTGCCACCAATCGAAGGTATGTGGTGCTTCCGTTCAGGCTCCAAGGGGAAAAGCCAAACTCGAAGACGGGACCTCTCGTTCTCAATCAAAAGCTGGGTTAGTTCCTGCTTGGACTGCAACGATTTGTATGATCCATGAACGTGGGTAGCGATGTCTGCAACACTCCGCAGAGCAGACAGCACATCACCGAGAATCTTGTCTTCGGCCTTGATTTGCAAGCGATTGCAGCCAAACGACCATCTGAATAAATTAGCATAAGGATCATGTTTTGTTATATTATCTGTTCTAGACAAGGCCTGTGACACATACCTTGGCGCATGCTTGAACCAGCTCAGTGCAGCAGACAAAATCTGATCCTTGAGCTTCCATGTGGCAGCACCATTACGGGGGCTCAGATGACTTAAAATGCGCAAGCCAAACAGAACAATGCGGAAGTGGATCTCCCTAGCCAGGGGATGGCCATTCGTTTTAGTGAGTGCCACGAGTGTATTGCTGATCAGGCGACAGAACAATTGCTGGTCCTGGAGATTGCCCAGGCGCACAGCGCTGAAGTGGCTCTCGAAGAATTGAAGCACACGCAAGTGTGGCGACACTGTGTTCTGCGCATTCTGCTGCTCCCTGAGCATAGATGCTTTGTCCGTCGGAAGCAACTCAATCTTGGTCTGCAACGGATCCAAGTAGCTATATAGTATGTTAGATTCCAAAATCAGAAGAAAGAAAAGGAAAAGAAGTGGAGGAAAGTCATACTCAAAAGTAGGATCAAACAGGCCTTGTCGTTTCTGAATGCTCTTGTCCCACGCCTCAACGACGTGTGCCAGGATGCGTGGCTCAACGCTAGGGTTCTCGTGGATCACACCAAGCCACAACGATACGCCCAGCTTGATTGTCTCCTTAGTGAAGATCTGGAAGGGCAAGGCCACTAGGTAGTGGACAACAGACAGTCGAGGGATGCTAGTGCTGCAGATCAAGCGCGCAGCTTGTCGGAGGGCATCTCTCACTTCTTCGAGAGTAATGTCGTCTCCCTTCATGCTACGTCCATAAAGACGAGCCAGGGAATACTCCAGAGCATTTGCAGACTCAGTCGAGAAGTCGACTTCGGGCTTACGGCCGCCAATCCCAAGAACCTGGCCATCTGCACTGTCAAGCAAAGAGATATCCGGCCGACGGTACTTCTGGCGGGTGGTGTAGAGCGCCACAAAGTCAGATGCAACATTGACCTCACTCTCATGGCTATCGATGGCCCCTAGGCGAGGATCACTGAAGGGAATCAGGGAACCCATCTCCAAGGCGAAGGAGCGGCCTAGGGAGATGTGACCATAGTCACCGTCGTCGTCATATTCGGAGAGATACGTCTGCAGCAGTCCTTTGATATCCAGCGGGGCAATGTTCAAGACCGTTGTGACCCATGTTCTGGCTCGCTCCAGGAACCGGTTTAATGTGGCTTTCCGCAAGACATAGTTATCAGGCAGATCCACTTTGACGATGCCCATGGGGGAGACCAGGGTTGGTTTCCAATCAAATTCGTCAATCTCCCCTTGGAGGCAGGATGACCACATCACAGTCAAGATCTCGAGCAGAGCAAAGAGCGAATGCTTCTCACACAGGGCAGAGGGACACTCGCGAATGATTTTGTCGGCACATTGCGTGGCTATGTGTTGAATTCTCTCAATACGGTGGCAGCAAGCGGTAAGCAAGTGGGCGAGCTGCTTCGCTAGATAGGGTGCTGAGAACTCATCGAAATCTCCCGAAAGTGTGCGCGAGAGATAGCAGGTAACAACCTTGTCAGCCACGGCGTTCATACAAATCACCATCTCAGGAGCAGCCACGGCAGGATCCCGGAAGTAACTGAGAACCTTCGTGCAGTCACCAGACGACGAGCGAAGAGTTTCAACCAGTAGAACAGCATTGAGGAACACCACTCTTGGATAATCCAGGCGTTTAATATCGGATTCCCGACCTGGTAGCTCCGCAATCAGCGAGCGTTTCTGCTCCAGAACACGCTGCGGGCTCATGCCCCTCCTGAGCACAGTGTTGAGCTCCACATCACTCTCGAGAGACTCCATCCGCTCCTCAGCAACCAGAGGCGGGGAGTGGCTCGCGAGCAGGCTCAATTCCTTCAGATGCTTTTGGTAGATGGCCGAGTTGAGCGAAATCCCGTGAATGGCAATGTTGAACCAAGCATCACGGAACAAAGAGCATGTAGCCTCATCATAGCCTAATGTCAAATGGCAAGTCTCCGAAGGGGTTTTCTTGGAGGAAACAAGCAATGCCAGGGGTTTCAGGAGAGGCGTAATGTCGCCATGAGCGAAAACAACCTCTCTATGCCGTTCGCTCTCACCCATGTCCGGGGCATCTCCCTTGTTGACGACACTTTCCAGTAGATGGGTCAGGTAAAGTCTACGAAGTGGAGAGTTGCTGTCCAGGGCCACGGAGAGATACGACATGGCACACTGAACAGCATCCGTGATCATGTCTAGGCCCTTGTGAAGTCCGTCAAGGTAAATGCGTGTATAGAACTTCAGCAGCAGCTGGAATTCAGGCTGCCCGCTACTCAAGGCGAGGACAGCAGCTTCCTGGATGATGAAGGCGTCCACCGAGACATTGATTTTTCCGACCTTTTGAAGAAGCATCGACTGTGCAAGAGCGCTGATCTTGTCATCATTGCAGCTTGCCGCAATGATCACAATGGCATGAACGATATTCCGGTTGGTCAAGGTCTCTTCCTCGCCAAGAGCCGAGATTGTTGCTTGACTTGCATTCCCCGCATGCGCATAGGCTACCAGGTTTCCTGTCACCCCAGTAGAATCGACAAGAGGGTGATCTTGGGTTGCTTGGTCAACCATGGGGCCAGGGCTCAATGAATTGCCCAGAGAGTACAATGTTGCAATCACGGAATCCTCGGACAGAATGCTCAAGATCTGGGCGAGACACCGAGAGGCCACAGCGACAACAGAGCCCTTCGATGCACGACCCTGAACCAAGTACTTCAAAAGGCAGCGCCGCCCGAGCGTTGCTCCGTTCGAAGACATTCTGGCAAGAATAGCCGTGCACTTCAGTGCAGTGATTGCCAGCTCGTCACATGCCATCTGCTGGGGATCCCCAACTGTCGTCTCGAGCCAGGACAGAAGAACATCATTGTTGGCGGCATCTTCACCGAGGACAACGCAGTTCAAGAATCCGATCAAAGCATGACCCTTCACGGAGAATGCCAGCCGCTGTTGGGAGGGAGACCCAACTTGCAGATAATCCGATCCATCCTCCAGCAAGCGGATTTCCTCGCTAATCAGGTCCGTAACGCGTTCGATCAAGGCAATATCGGCTTCATCGTAGCTCTTGGCGATGCCGACACCAGCCATATATTCATCCAAAAGCTGATCATCGGACAAATTCTGGGACCCAATCAAGGATGCGGCGCATGACTTGACAAAGCGCATGAAGCCCTCTTGAACGAGCATGGCACCCAATGGGCGACCATGGGCAGCGTATCGCCTAGTATACTTTCTCCAATCCTTGATGGAGGCATCACAGTGGCTGGCATTACGGACTGTCGACGAAGCAGTTTCGACAGCAATCATGAATGATTCCGAAAGCATTGATCGCAAGTGATCGATAATTTGTAGCTTTTCACCTGCAGTCCAGATGACGGTATATTTTGCAGATGCCTCCAGGAATCCGACAAGTGACACAGCAATTGACAAGACAGCGATGGATTCATGCAACACACCTCGTCCTCCCGCTTCGGACGAGGAGTATTGGAACGGAGTGACAGCATTGACCGCATCGGTGCAGTTCTTGAGGTATCCGCTGACCGCATTCAGGGCTACTTTCTGCAGCGATGAATATTTGGTGGCCAAGGACAGGAGTGCAGTGGTCAGGCTGTGCGAAAGAATCTCCCACGGCGAGGGCTTGACTTGGTGGAGGAAAGGGGATGGGCGAAACAGCTGGGTAGGGGACTCTGGCAAGTATCGGGACAATTGGGAGACCAGTCGACTGGCATGTGCAGGATCGTTCACGGACGAAGCGGCCTTGCACAGGGCGAGCAGGACATCGAGTTCGCGAATCCCCTACGTACAGATCTGCATGTTAGTATACACATCATCACCCCGCAACGAGGGGCGGAGATAAAGGCGCACCATTGGGATTCGCGACGTCGGAGCCTGTTCTTTCAGTGCTCCATTGGGTGCGCCATCCGGCTGACGGGCCAGTCGCGTTTGTCTGGCGAGGCGCGCAAGATCGGAGCTATCGTCATTGTTGGGAGACTTGACGGCCAAGGCCGCCAACTTCTCGAATGCAGAGCGTCGAATCCCGACCGAGAGACTACTCGCCATATTCAGAGATTAGCAGGCGATATTTTGACACTTGAATCAGCATGGTCAGCGTGACTCACCCATCCATTTTCACTCGAGACCAGGGATGTTGAGAGAACAGAACGGCCGGGGGTGGACTCGAGATTCTTCAATTTCCTGGGGAATGGAGAGGCACGTGTTGACGCGCGAACCTAGGCCGGCTACGTATGTAAGTAGTCTTAGTAACTAGTTAACGACTTCCAACTGACTGACTAGTTGAGTTAGTTAGTTAGTTTACTAGTTAACTAACTTAGGGAGTACTCCGTACAGAAGCACAATCGTATGTACGTCCAGCTACTGTACAGTACTCTCCCCCTGGAGGCCTGGACCCATGGAGAATTGACCCGCTCTGCGTAACTCGGGGGGCAAATAATTAACCAAATGGTTCATGATCAACATCCGAGAACCGTGGTCAAGTTTAGGAGTACCTTCAGCGAGCATACATAATTAGGTATCAATCAATCAACACACCATTCACTATTATCGACGTATAGTTATACTATGGTACACCACCGGGCTAGAAAAATACATAGCAAACAATCCGTGTTGACAGGTTCCATGTTGGGGCGGCGGCTGAGTATTCGCAGTGGCTCTCCCTCCAAAAGTAGCTTCCGTTTGAGCCTCCCAAAGCTTCCCCCGTTTCTTCTTTCCACCCCCGCTCGACCCAGATCGCTTCCCCTTCAGAAAGTCCTTTTTAGTGCTAGTGAGGACCGACTCGTCCGAAATTCCCTGTGAAGACTCGATCTTCCCAAGATTCTGCATTCTCACCCGCTACCCCGACGGTCAATGCCCCGGGAAGCCTCGTCCTGACAGCACCCGCTAATTGGCCTGTGGACGACTTCCCAAGCCGGGGGTCTGTGTGGTATGAGTGAGAACGATGGCGCCTCGTGAAAAAAGCGCGCTCAAACGGGGCAGAGTAAGTGTCCATCGACGCGGTTCTGTGACTTGCTGCCGCTGACCCCGTCCGTTCCCCCTCCGACAGCACAGCGTGGATGTCGATTTGCAGGACTTGAAGAAGCCCCGGCGCTCGCAGAGAATCTCGAGTCAGCAGCAAAAGCCACTCGAAACCCCAGTCATTCATGACTACCTGCCAACTCCGTTGACTCACGGGAACTCGACGGCCACCGATATCCGCAACGAGGTCACAGCCACTCCTCCAGACACCCCGAATCACAATGCCCGTCAGCAGACCCCGGCCAACGACTACTCGCAGGCCTATTCCTCGCCTCCGGGAGACACGCAAGCCCTTTCACAGTTCATCTATCCCCCGAGGTCATACGCAGACGAAGTCGAAGATGAGAGTGCGGAGGGAGTCTGGGGATACCTCGTTCCGCTCGACGACAGCGTGAGCGGCACTGTCGTTCTGAAGCACCGCGATGGCTGCGATGCGCGTGATGAGCCCGTCAATGACAAATCCAAGAGATCCGACTCTCGCAAGCAAGGAAACAAACGCGTGCCCGGCGGCTATTTGATCGGCCGTCATCCCGAATGTGGTTCGTAAACACTTGTCCACTGATACTTGTCCATCGATCAACTGACCTTTCTCTTCCTTTGTAGATGTCATGATCACCGGTCCGACAATCTCGAACCGGCATTTTCTATTATTCCCTGAGAAGCGTAAAGGCGATGTGGTGGCGATCTTGGAGGATCTCTCCAGCAATGGAACTTTTGTCAACGATGCCTTGGTAGGCCGCAACAAGCATCGCGAGCTCGAGGATCGGGATGAAGTTTCTGTCCTGGAGCAGGCTCGTTTTGTCTTCCGTTACCCTCGCACTCGGGATACCAGTGGCTTCCGCCATCAATATCGGAGACTTCAACAGCTCGGCAAGGGCCATTTTGCTACCGTTTACCTGTGTGCGGATCGAACCACGGGAAAGCAGTATGCCGCAAAGGTCTTTGAGAAGCGCCCGGGTGACTCGCAAAAATCACAGTCTCAGAACGAGGCGTTGCAGCAGGAGATTGCTCTCTTGATGAGTGTAAACCATCCGAACCTGCTTTGTCTCAAGGATACTTTTGTAGAAGCGGATGGTGCCTACCTCGTTCTGGAGCTAGCCCCGGAGGGGGAGCTCTTCAACTTGATCGTGACGAAACAGAAGCTGAGTGAGGCTGAAACACGCCATGTGTTCCGCCAGCTGTTCGAGGGCTTGAAGTATTTGGTAAATGTCCCTCTGGTTCGGATTGTTCATGGAATTCATTGTCTCTGACCGCTCCACACAGCATGATCGAGGAATTGTCCATCGAGATATCAAGCCCGAGAACATTCTTGTGGCAGACAAGAAGTTGACCGTCAAGCTGGGTGATTTTGGTCTTGCCAAGATCATTGGAGAGGATTCGTTTACCACGACCCTGTGAGTCGCTGACTACCTCCCGTTCGTCTCAATCACGACAAGCGCTAATTTAGATTTTTCTGTAGCTGCGGTACACCTAGCTGTAAGTTCAGATCCAATTTACAATATATGGAAGAGGAAGTATTGTACTCGAGACTAATGAATGCAGATGTTGCACCGGAAATCTTGCAAGAGTCACGACGGCGACGGTACACCCGGGCTGTGGATGTCTGGTCGCTAGGTGTGGTATTGTACATCTGCCTCTGCGGCTTTCCTCCCTTCTCGGATGAATTGTACACACGGGAGAACCCATACACTCTGGCGCAGCAGATCAAGATGGGCCGTTTTGACTACCCCTCCCCATACTGGGACTCTGTGGGCGATCCAGCTCTGGACCTGATTGACAAGATGCTCACCGTGGATGTTGAGAAACGGATCACGGTGGACGAGTGTCTCGAGCACCCATGGCTGACTCAGAAATTCCCCAGCGTCAACGATAGCACCGATGGCCTGACTGGGGCTCTGGACAAGCTGGACTTTTCGAAGCGCAAGGTCGAGCGGGAGCGCACGATGCTGAGCAGTGTCAACGATGTGCACTACAGCGAGCATGCGGAGGGTAGCCATACCCCGGTCAAGGTCTATCACAAGAATGAAGCTGGGAAGCGCGTGCACAACCGGCCGTCCAAACGCCGCGAACCTTCTCCTCGCGGTGATCGCGATCCCAAGCACTTTGTCAATTTGGGCGAATCTGGAGACCCTGCTCTTTATGACTAGGTCGGCGGTCACAACGTTGGCTCCGTTCTGGTCGTGTCTAGTCCAGCTCATTCTGGTTTAATTTGGGCCAACTTGTTTTGATTCAACTTTCGGTTCTGGAGTCTAGCCGCGTGGACTACGTGTATCTATTATTTTGCGGCTCAGGAAGGTACATTTGGGGGGAAATGGGATTGGCAGGGTACAAAAGGGGCTTTCCATTCTTAGTGTATAGTTTAGAGTCCCTTGTCAGTCTGGCGTTGAGTGCGAGTCCAATGGTACCGTTATTAGTTACTTGAGTAATCTCGTTACTGCGATACTGCCATTGGATGTGCTTGTACCAGGATATCATGCCATAGCCCTGCCCAGGCACTAGTCACACACAGTGAGTCGGAGACACCCTGTTTATGCTGTACCGACTCCCGAGATATACAACAAGCATCGGCATGACTTGGTATGGCACATAAGGTTCCCACCGGCGCCATTTTCTCTTCGCCTTGCGCCCTTCTTACATCCATCTCTTCCCTAGTCGTTGATGGAACATCTTCCAGTATGATCCCGTCCATACTATTCCTGCGATTTTTTAGTACGGTATTTGCTTCATTCCTATTTCAATGGCCCCGGGCCTCGGCGCAGACTGAGGTCGAACTCAAGAGCGTGATAGTGATATGTGCCTAGCTCGATAGTAGATACAGAGTAGGACAATAAATATCGCGTACCTGACAGGAGTAGGCGTCCCCACCAACGTGGCGTGATAAACTGCCCACCCAAGGGATTACGGGGACCTCATTGGACGAAGTACCGGAATCATGATCTTCCTGTGAGATCCCATATTTTCAAGGGAGTAGATAGAACTCAGTTGCCCAGTCTAGTGTGGTTTTTTAGCTACTGAGCATCCGATTTGAAATTTCCACATGTGGAGTATCGTACTATCGTAGTAGACCAAAGTAACTATGGTGATGGGTGTTCGGCGTTCGCAGGGTCAGGGACGGAGTGGCGGGTCCTCACCGAATCACCGCGGAGATTATTATTTTGCGCCCCCCCCCCCCCTTCAAAGGCTTCCACTGTTCAGTGTTCACTGCCACTTCCACCACTTCGTCCCCCAGTTTTCCCTGTTCAATTCGTGCTAACGACGGAGGAACCCACTGTCGACTCCGTGGTTCGATCTCCTCCTCTCTCCCTTTGCCTCGCCCCCAAAGGCTTTGGGAAATCTTTTCTCTTCTGTCCTTGATCTTTTTCTCCCCACCCCCCTTATCGACCTCCGTCCGCCATGGGTCTCTTCACCAGTTTCCTCGACAAGTTCTGCGAGCACTGCTCGTCGCAGTCCATTTTCACACTCGTCTCGGTTGGCGCGTTGTCATTCATCGCCCTGTCTGTCGTGATCAATGTTCTGCGCCAGCTGCTGTTCAAGAACCCTCACGAGCCCCCAGTCGTCTTCCACTGGTTCCCCTTCGTCGGTAGCACAATCAGCTATGGTATCGACCCGTACAAATTCTTCTTCAATGCCCGCGAAAAGGTGCGCATTCTCTTTCCTGATCGTCTCGTTGGTTTCACGCGCCTCTAACGAGTCTCCTCTACAGTACGGCGACATTTTCACCTTCGTCCTCCTCGGCAAGAAGACCACCGTGTACTTGGGCACCAAGGGCAATGAGTTCATCCTGAACGGCAAGCTGCGTGATGTGTGCGCCGAGGAGGTTTACTCGCCTTTGACTACTCCCGTCTTTGGGAGCAATGTCGTCTATGACTGCCCCAACTCCAAGTTGATGGAGCAGAAGAAGGTGAGATCGGGATCTTCTCGAATCTATCGCATGCGAAACACTAACATTTGGCTCCCTCTAGTTCGTCAAATTCGGTCTCACCTCTGACGCGCTGCGCTCCTACGTGCGCCTGATCACCGACGAGGTCAATGACTTTGTCAAGAACTCTCCCGCTTTCCAGGGCAACAAGGGCACCTTCGATGTTACCAAAGTCATTGCGGAAATCACCATCTACACTGCGTCGCGCTCCCTGCAGGGCAAGGAGGTTCGCGATCGATTCAACTCCACTTTCGCCGAGATGTACCACGACCTCGATATGGGCTTCGCTCCCATCAACTTCATGCTGCCCTGGGCTCCCCTCCCTCACAACCGTAAGCGTGACGCTGCCCAGCGCAAGTTGACCGAGACCTACATGGATATCATTCGCAAGCGTCGCGAGGCCGGTGGCAAGAAGGACTCTGAGGATATGGTCTGGAACCTGATGTCGTGCACTTACAAGAACGGTACCCCGGTTCCTGATGAGGAGGTTGCTCACATGATGATCGCCTTGTTGATGGCTGGCCAGCACTCTTCCTCCTCGACCGCCGCTTGGATTGTTCTTCGTCTGGCCACCTGCCCTGAGATTATCGAGGAGCTCTACCAGGAGCAACTCCGTGTTCTGGGTAAGGATCTGCCTGATTTGACTTATGAGACCCTCCAGAAGCTGGACCTCCACGCCAAGGTCATCAAGGAGACCCTCCGTATCCACGCACCCATTCACTCCATCATTCGCGCTGTCAAGAACCCCATGCCCGTGGAGGGAACTCCCTATGTCATCCCTACTACTCACAACGTTCTGTCCTCCCCCGGTGTTACTGCTCGGTCTGAGGAGTACTTCCCCGACCCGCTCAAGTGGAACCCCCACCGTTGGGACGACCCCAACGCCGCCAAGGCTGAGGAGGATGACGATGATGAGAAGATCGACTACGGTTATGGTCTCGTAAGCAAGGGTACCAACAGCCCATACCTGCCATTCGGTGCCGGTCGTCATCGCTGCATCGGTGAGCAGTTTGCCTACGTCCAGCTGGGCACAATTCTGGCCGCCCTGGTCAGGCAATTCAAGTTCTCCAACCCTCCCAATGCCCCTGGCATCCCGGAAACTGACTATTCGGTAAGTGGTTCCTGCAAAGATGACAAGAAACTCCAGGCAAAGTCCTTGTACTAACTTATCTCCAGTCTCTGTTCTCCAAGCCTTTGGGCAAGTCGTTTGTCTGCTACGAGAAGCGCGGCACCAAGGAATAGACGGAGCCCGCGAGTCGGCAACTCCCACAAAACAAAGTCTCTAGACATTCGGTACCTATTATTACATTTAATGACCTTCATCAGGGTGGCGGAGACCTGAAAGAGATTGCTCAGCAGATTGGCCATCCTTTCTGGATGGGCCTCTCTTCCCCCCACCCTCGACGTCCTTGGAACGATCGTACTCATTGTACATTAAACCTTTGTGTTTTGCTTCATCGCGCGCTGCGATTTCCATGTTTGTCATCGTATGTGTTGATACCGTGACTGTTATTATATATCAATCTACCTAATCGAAGACGATTCAAGACGATTAAAACCCAAGTTGCTAGTTGCGGTTTAGTATGTATAGCGGTCCTATCTACTAGTAGATCAACGAGTGAGATCCTCCCCCTTGTCCATACTGCGGAATCAGAGTACCTATGAAATGAGTGACTACCAGATCTTGAATATTACCAGAATAGAAGTTCATGTAAACCTTTGCGCTTGAATATGAGATAGTTGATAACTGTAGAAGTATAGTACATTGCAAATAGAACACACAAGTCCATTAGGAAAGGCTCAAGAGATATGCAGGAAACGCCAATCCACCAGACTCATCTTTACGCCTTCCTCCTCTCCTCGAGCCTCTTCTTCGCCCGCACCTCAACCCGTCGTCGCTCACCACCATCAACCTTCTGTCCCCGCTTATCCTCCCACATACCCTCCTGGACCGAGATCGTCGCCGCAGACCCATGGCTCCCCTTAATCGGCTGTAGGAACGGGCCCATAATCTTCGAGCCCCGGTGGACCTTCATATGCGCAAACTTCTTCAGCACCGCCGACGCGCTGTGCTTGTACTCCGTCGCATCCGGCGCCAGATTCACAATTGCCTTTTTCATGCCGGGCGTCAGTGTCGCGGAGCTAGCGCTCGCTGCGTCGGACTCGCACGGCACCTCGACCACGCGCAATTGGGCCACCCCATCCACGACTTGCTCCAGGTCCCCGCCGGGCCCGTAGACGCCGTTGCGGAACTTCTCGCGCTTGCGGATGAGATAGCGGCGCTGGCGGGCGGGCTCGATGCCTAGCTCACGGAGCTGGTTGGAGTTGGTGGAGAAGAGTTGTTCCCAGGAGGTGATCTTGCTCGCGTGCTTGGACATTTCACGGCCGATTAGCGTGAGGAAGGTTTGGACGTCTGGGACGAAGGGGGTGGGCGAGGGCACGGAGGGTGTGGTCTTGCGGTGCAGGGGCCGGATGCATTGTCGGGAGATGCTGATTGTCTGGAAGAGTCGGGTTGGGAGGAGACTCCGGAGTTGGGGGGTGTGCATCGCCATGATGGGGAGTGGTGTGAGTTGCGGATTCGATCCCGCAAGAACCCTCTGTGGGTGATCGGTTTGTGCGGGCTTGACCGGAGTAAAATGCTCACAGGGATTGGCGGCCCTCCTCCAGATCGTAATTGAGGGAGTGAGCAAGGTGTGGGAGGAATTGGCCCCAGGGTGAGGTTATCGTCAGTTGGCCGAGTTGCCCGGGGCGGTTTGGCCGCGCTGAGAAATTTCGGAGGCTCCAAGCACCTTCGGGATCAACGATACTCCGAGGCGGGCTCATGGTAGAGCTCTGAAGCATTACACACTTGAATTGTAGCTCTCATTCTTTCAACCTCCTCGCTTTTTCTTTCTTATTTTGAGAGCGTGGTTTGTCGATAGGAATTCTGATTTATCTGGATTATTTTTTCAGTCGTGCTTTTCCTCTGGGTGTCGACTAGAGCTCGTCCACCACTCCAGCTCGCTGGAGTCTCCTCACCTCCGCCATGGCCCTTTCGCCATTCAACTCTCGCTCGCCCTCGTTGACAGTCGCGTCGCCCAACTCTGCTCTCCGGTTGAAAGCTGCCGCTGTCCAAAATGCATCTGGCCAAGCAGTGACCACCAAGCCTGAATCAAATCCAGAACGTGAGCTTACGGAACAGCTGAATGACGATGTGCGACGGAAATATGTCAAGGGTGCGTTGAGCACTACAACACCCTCTAGTCACTACCAGGATTTCGACGAGACTGACAAATAAGATAGGCAAGAAACTAGGTGAAGGAACATATGCCATTGTCTACCTAGGACACTTCCGTGACGACCCCTCCTCATGCGTCGCCATCAAGAAGATCAAAGTGAATGCCGAATACAAAGATGGACTCACCATGGATGCGATTCGGGAAGTCAAGTACCTCCAAGAGCTGTCCCATCGGAACGTGATAGCACTCCATGACGTATTCACGTCCAAAGATCAGAATCTCAACTTGGTTTTGGAGTTTCTCCCCGGAGGCGATCTCGAGATGCTGATCAAAGATGGTGATATTCATTACGGCGTGGGCGATGTCAAAGCCTGGATGGGCATGCTCGCTCGAGGAGTGTGGTTCTGCCATGAGAACTTTGTGCTCCACCGAGACATCAAACCCAACAACTTGTTGATCGCCGCTGATGGTGAGGTCAAGCTGGCTGATTTTGGCCTGGCGCGATCATTTGCAGACCCTTACCTCAACATGACCCACCAGGTCATCACTCGCTGGTACCGGCCTCCGGAGCTGCTCTTCGGTGCAAAGCAATATTCCGGTGCTGTAGACGTCTGGTCTATGGGCATGGTGTTTGCTGAGTTACTCCTGCGTGTTCCGCTGTTGGCTGGGATGTCGGACTTGGACCAAATCAGCAAGATCTGTGAGGCCTTTGGCACGCCCACTGAAGAGAACTGGCCTGGAGTGACGCAATTGGCCAACTACGTTGCAGATAAGGCGGTGCCGTTGCGAGGACGAGATTTCTTCCTTCAGCAGTTCCCAACGGCTGGCCCGGTGGGCGCTGATCTGCTCATGTCGATGTGTGTTTTGGACCCGCGCAAGCGCGCCACAGCGCTGCAGGTCTTGCAGCATAAATGGTGGACCACCGAGCCGCGGCCGACGAAGAATGAGGATCTCCCGCGCAAGTTGGGGACTAAGAAAATGGGTGATGATTTGGCCCGGCGTGGCGGCGAAACTGATGATGGGCCCTTCAAGAACGCGGCACGGCAATTGGACTTTGGTGGCATGAAATAAATGACAATTTGATGATGACCATGACGAAGAAAAAAAATAGTAATGAAAATATTACCTGAATGTCTTTGTATTTGTTGCCTTTCTTCCCTTTTGTCTTCTACATCCTGGTATCGATGCCGTATGATGTTTCATAAGGATAGTCGCCCGAAGCCAGGCCGATGCATATACATACCTCGAATCCTCGACTGCATGATGCATGCAGGTAAGGAGACTATTGTCTCTGCCCAATTTTCTCCCGACAGAACTAAGAGACCGGGTTTGACAGCTCGCCCAGGGGATTGACTTGCGGCCTTTGCCCTGGAGGAGGGGATGGCAGGGGCCGCAGGGCCATCATCAGTGACATGAATGACATCTCCTCGATCTGTCAGCCGCACGATCCGCTACCTGTCATGTCGCGCCTTCCACGTCCAAGCAAATAGTATGGACTCTATGGAGTCATTCTACCAGAGGAGATGACAGTTCGCGTTGTCCCTTGCGTTCCTCGTCGATCTATTGTTGACCCATCGCTCAGCAATGACCTTCCCTGGAGAGGCGACCCAAGAACCACCAATCTCTCCCGGAATCTGACAGCTGGGTTGACGGGGATTCACCGATTCAAAGGGCTCCCTGTTCGACTGGTAGGCTCGACGTCTCGAGAGTCGACACCCATCCATGATCCAAGTGGACCGAGACCTCCGGGAAAACCATCCTTTCACAGTAGGAGTGGGTCTGGTGGTGATGATGAGGCGAAGATCAAATGAGGATCAACGTTGGGTTCGCACATGGGGCCCGAGTTTGATTTCTCGCGGCATTGTGACTCGTCCGGTGCTCAGCAAGCCAGCCCCGGCAAATCAGCCAGCGAGTCTAAGACTTTGCCAGTTAGATGGCTGCTTGTTCATCTCCAATGCCTGTGTGCCAGTGTGG
This sequence comes from Penicillium janthinellum, assembly GCA_027569415.1. Taxonomy (NCBI): domain Eukaryota; kingdom Fungi; phylum Ascomycota; class Eurotiomycetes; order Eurotiales; family Aspergillaceae; genus Penicillium; species Penicillium janthinellum. Next base: position 94,485 of record JAPDFA010000083.1, on the reverse strand, counting down.
TTACAGATTGTACCCAATGTACCCATCCAAGAAGCTGGAATCAACAATAATTTGGCTCCAGGGGACTCCACCAGGGGCATGGCGAACCTTCATTCGCCCCCTTTTTCGCAGGTTCCTTTTGGGTTCCGAACAACCTCCTCCAATGCCTCCACTGCTGGCCCGTTCATTGGATCCGCCCAGCTCCCTCGAGACGCACCAGTGCCACCAGGAAGTTCAGGAACTCGCGCCTTGACTCCTTCGAGCATTAGACTGTGATTGTCTTGTTTTAGCACCACGCCATGTCTACCCCTTTTCTCCGGTGCGAGGCCGCTGAGTGGGTGGATTGATCGGGAGGGATAAAAAAGACAAAAGAACAAAAGGACCTGAGGGCCGAGAGACCAGGGGCACTCGAGTACATGAACAATAGACCAGACACGCATCTCAAGTATCGTTACAAACACAAAGGAGAAAACTTGCCTGTGCCAGGAGCTAGAGCAGAGGAGAAAAGGAAAGGAGACTTCTCCTCTCCAAGGACAGGAGTCGTCTGAGCAAAGGAAACCCAGTCCTTCGCCGTAGTCACAATCGTAATTCTTGGTAATCTTCAGGAGGAATCGAGCACTGATAAAAACAACCAAATAATGGGGCCTGTGGCCGTTCCGCGTTGAGCGGGGGAGAAAAGCCAAGTCCATTCGATCGTCGAGACTCTCTCCAATTTCCATCTTGCGTGCTTCACAACACACACACACTCTTTCTTTTCCCTTTGGCCTCTACTCTCTCGCTTTCGCCAATCTTTTGACCTGGGGTCACTGATCGCTGATCTCTGAACTTGCTCGGTCCAAGTCCAAAGTTCTCTATCCTTCCCTCGGTCTGCTCTCAAAAACACTGCGGCAGTGGCGCTTCGTGGACATCCGAGTTTCAAGGCCCCTCCGTCGCGATCGCAACGCATGGTTGTTTGAAGCTGTAAGTATCCGCGTCCCCACGAATTCCTGAAGATCTTTTGAAAGACCCCCCAGCGCGCAGCATTTTGGGTACCTATTTGACTGGCACACATTCGATTGCCGAAGAAAGTCACTACTGCCGCGCAAGTCCCCGGGAACGCTGGTGTTTATATCGGCTCTTGGATCTGCATTTGACTGATCAAATCGCATTCATCAGTCCTAACCCCTCCGCCCAATTTGAGATCTTCCAAAGTCGCGACACTACCAACTCGATTTACTCGCCCGCATGTTGCATTCGCGCCTGCAACTTATCGACTGAATTGACAGATTGGGGAGGGAATTCGGGAATTCGCACATTCCCCGGTGAACCGGCGACGATAGAACCATGGCCTCCTTGTCCGCTCTTCCACAGCCATCCCGGCCAACAACAAACCCTCCAACTGGGTCTTTGCCCCCGCTACCAACTCCCAAGGCTAGAAAAAGCCACCCTGCTTCCGATGCTCCTCGTTCCGCATCGCCATATCAATTGTCGAAGCTACGGACACCGTCCAGTCCCAGACCGCCGTCCCTCGCTCGGTCCCCGCTCTCGAATTCCAACTCAACGTCTAGTCTGTCTGGAATCCGATCTGTGTCCAGTGGCCGCACGCCGAGCAGTCCCGACAAGACTCTACGCCGAACCATCAGCATCGCATCTTTCCCACAGCCTCCCAAGGCTAGCAGCCGTCCATCAACTGCCGCATCGTCAGTGTCGGGCATTCAAGGCCCCTCTTCCTCTGGCAACGTGAAGCCTCAGCGAAGCTCCCGACTCAGCACGGGCACCACCAGTAGCTACCGCAGCTCCAAAACCCCGTCGTTGCTCAATGGAAGTGGAGATGGAAAGTCCATTCTGGCAGATGCGCGGGATCCGGAAGCCTCCCCGTCCCACAGTCGGAGCTCTTCTGCCCAGGGGTCCTGTTCCACCAGTGCAACCACATTTGAGGACAACGAAGATGCCGCGGGTATCGGCAAGGGCGGCAAACCCAAAGAGTCCAAGGGCAATGTGATTGTTAGTGTCCGTGTTCGACCAGACACTAGCATGGGAGGGGAGACCCCACGGAATCATGGCGAGTGGGCGCTGGATGGCCGCCGGAGCTTGATCTCCCATCGCGGGAAAGATGGAGGCGATTATTATTATGGTGGGTTCTGTCTCTTGAATCTGGGCAATGCATCCCAGAGGGGGAGGGGGAGAATTTGATCCTGTGCTAACAATTGCAATTAGATAATGTATTTACGCCACAGGAAAACAACGCCAAGGTCTACGACGCAGCCGCGAAACGGCTTGTGCGACGGGTCATGGAAGGATATCACGGTACTGTCTTTGCCTATGGTATGACAGGTACCGGTAAGACATTCTCGATGCAGGGTACCGCCACCTCACCCGGTGTGATCCCACTCGCCATCACGGACATCTTTTCGTTCATTCGAGAGACGCCCCATCGGGAGTTCCTGCTCCGAGTGAGCTATTTGGAAATTTACAACGAGAAGATTCACGATCTCCTCTCAACTTCAGTCACCAATGGCGTTGCGGCGCCTCCGACCGAAGAAATCAAGCTACGCGAAGACAGCAAACGCGGCGTGTATGCCACGCCGCTCAAGGAAGAGATTGTGCAGAGTCCAACACAGCTTCTGCGAGTGATTGCCAGAGGAGACCACGCGAGACGAACCAGCAGCACTCAGTTCAACGCGCGCAGTTCTCGAAGCCATGCAGTCGTTCAGATTGTCGTCGAAAGTCGAGAACGAGTGCCCGCTGGCGACTCGCAGGATAAGCGGTCCGGTATTGCCCCCGGTGGTGTCCGAGTATCGACTCTGAGTTTGATCGATCTGGCTGGCTCGGAGCGCGCGGCCGACGACAAAGAGCGCCGAACTGAGGGTGCTCACATCAACAAGAGTTTGCTTACTTTGGGTAACATCATCTCAAAGCTTTCGGAGGCCAAAGATAAGCAAGGCAATGCAACGGATCGGGACGGTAGGCATTTGCCGTACCGTGACTCCAAGTTGACGAGATTGCTGCAGCCTGCTCTATCCGGAAACTCCCTCGTGAGTATTCTCTGCACAGTGCAGCTAGTCGCGGGTATCAACGCACACTCGGGTGAGACCTTGAATACCTTGAAGTTTGCCGCACGTGCAAAGAACAGTATTGTCAGCCATGCAAAGAAGGCCGAGGAAGCGTACGGTAGTGGTGGTGGGGATGCTGGTAGTCGGGTCCTGCTTGAACGCTACCGCATGGAAATCCAAGCTCTTCGTGGCCAACTCGATACCCAAGCCAAGGCGCAGGCCGAGAAGGAACTCAAGTGGGATGAGCAACAGTTTGAAAAAGAGGCGCAGGCACGTCACGAGGAGCAAGTGCTGGAGATGCAACTGGCGAGAACTGCTTTGAAGGAACGGATCGAGCATTTGAATCGATTGATTCTCAGCTCCAAGTCCACCGGTGTGAACAATCATGGAAGCCTCTCCTCTGCATTTGGTCGACTCTCCAGAATGTCTGGCACCGACGCTGGTACCCGGTCACTCCGTTCATCCGCCAGCCAATCTACCCTGGGGGCGGCTCATTCAATTCGGCCCATCTCCTTCATGTCGGTCCACAGCAATGAGCCTTCAGGAATGACGGGCTCGTTTAGCAATGAAGACGACGATGATGTGGGCGAGTTCGGGGATGGCAAGGCAAGCCTGCAGCGACAAGTGGCCGCTCTGCAAGCTGACCTGAGCGACAAGAACCGATACATTTCCACGTTAGAACGACGACTGCTTCAAGCTCGTCGCTCGAGTCACTCTCGAATGTCAGTGGGAGTCAAATCTAATGCCCCATCCACCACCACCATTTCCGAGCACCCGGATATGATGACCTTACTTCGAGAGAAAGACATGGAGATCAACGAGCTTCGCATCCAGCTCGACGATAAAGACCGAATGTTGGCGGCCCTTCGGTCTGCTGCCCGCCACCGCGACCTGGCGACCGTGACTAGCGACTCTCAGTCCCCCGACCCGAAAGTAAAGTTGGACTCGAGCGCTTCCGGGCCCAGTAGTCCCCAACCCCCGGTTGCCAGCGGTACCAGTGACAAGAATACAAGCCCTGCTAAGCACGCTGTCCCTGGAAAGGTCGGCGAGCGAGAAGAAGACCGGAGAAAGAACATGGATGAGGTGTCCAGGATGCTTGATGAGATGATTCAAGGCCGGGTTGAGAGCGGCCATTTAGAGAGAAACTCTCTCGGCCATTTCAAGCATGTGTCGAGTGATAGTCGTCGAGGTTCAAGCTCTGCTGAAATCCCCGGATTGACTCCCACTTCATCTGTTCCCGTGGAGCCCCTTTCCGGCTCTCCAAGGAGTTGATAGAGATGCCGCAGTTGCGCTTTGTTCTGTTCTATTTTCCCTTTCATATTTCCTTGATGCTTTTGATTGATCTGATACCCCGTCTATCTGCTTCATATTACCTTTCATGTCCATGTTTTTTTTTCTTTTCGTGAAAGAATTTGGCTGCTCTCTTTAGAAATTTCCCAAGAGAGACACTGTATTATTGATTAGTTGCTACTTTGAGCGTGACTGTTTGAATTTTGCGACATATTTTCATTTCACTACTTAATTGAGGTGCATGGCATGCCCGCTATGTGTAGAGAGATAGATACGTGGACATGGATAGATTCTCGACTTCATGGAGCTTCCTTGCAAATCACTATGACAGTATGACTATCCCCCGCAGCCTAAATTACGAAATAATCTCCAATTCCCCCGTCCTGTCCTTAGCATATACATCTTTCCACTGATCCCATAATCGCTGAAGCTCCTGTACATATCGACCATGTAGCTCATCGATATAACTATCGTTAATCTTATCCCGATTCGGCTGCTGCATCACTGAAATCGGCTTGCCGATCACGATATTCAAAGGCCGTCGATAAGGAATCAAACCAACATCATAGTTGAATACCCCCCGCGCATGGAAAAGCGGAATCGTAAAGCCCATCGTGCGCTTAACCAGCATCTGCAGCTTATGAATGATCGGGTGCTCGTCCGAACGTACTTGCTCGTAGAGATCGTTCTCGCCGAATGCGAGGACGGGCACTAGATCTGCACCCGTACGGATGGCCAACTTGATGAATCCCTTTCGTCGCTTCAGGACGAGTCGGCACGTGTACGGCTGGGCGTTGAGCGATTCTCGCGCGCCGCCGATGACGATCGTTATGGCTCGGCCCATACCTTCGCCATTCTCGCCGCCCTTCGTGAGGAGATTCTCGCAGGATTCCCGGGATACGCTGGCCAGACCCATGGCGAGCGCGTACTCGCGGTAGAAGGGGATGCGGAAGTTCGAGTCCAGCGTCAAGAGGGTGTTTGTGATTCCTGGAAATAGTTTGGAGAAACCTAGTGCCTCGGTGCCGAAGGCGGCGAAGGCGCCGTGGGAAATGATGCCATGCGGATGGTAGCCGAAGATATACTTCTTCGTTGGGGGGAGGGGTTCCTCGCGGTGCAGGCGGGCGGGGAAGTAGGATGCGTAAATCTTCCAGATTGGGAGGGATCGTAGAAAGTTACTTCGGCCTTTGAGTTCTCCTGATGTGGGTGCTGTTGAGAATAGGGTGATGTAGACCAGGTATGGGAGAAGGAGGGGCCAAAACAAGGGGATGGCGCATGTGAAGAAGAAGCCCGTTAGAAAGATTGCGATTGTGAGTGTGTGGCAGAGTACGATGAGTGTCTGCGCCCGACGCTCGAGACCGACATTTAGTGGTGCCCACCGGACGCTAGAGGGTCGTTAGTGAGACTGTGAGAGAGATCTTGGAATGATCCGCGGGGACAGGCAGCATGCATACCGTTTCCTCTCAGCATTCTCGGGTCGCCTGTGAGTCGAGGCCGCCGTTGTACTCGGCTGGTGCCTCGGCGTGGTATCCCCGTTCATCCTTTTGCACCACAACTGGGAGAAGAGAGGAGGGGAGGATTCCAAGAGTTTCGTGTTTCTCCGTGGTGTGTCAGCAAGGAAGCTTAAACGCTTTGCCAGGGCAGATGACGTCGGCTGCCAGGCTTAGGTAATACCGAGGCTTCACCAGCCTGGTGGAGGTGGTACTCTTACTGAAGTGTACTACTATCGTTGGATTCGTTGCACTTTGTCCTACCTCGTACAAGATAATGTCCTACAACACCTTAAGAAAGGAGGGTTCACATGATGGATACTATCCAATCTAAATGGTTTGACCAATCTGTCCAAAGTCAGGAAACTTGCACTGGCAAAACACCCGGACGACTACGCTTCTCGGCATATCTAATGAAGAAGATGGAGTGAAGAGTCAACAATTGGGGGACGCCAAAAGAACGAGCTGATCTCGTATGAAGATAAATGTATTGAGCTTGGACTAAAGAAGCGCCGATTTGCGCCTAACACCTTGCACATGAATTCCGATAAGATGTGTCTATGCAATGCAGTCCCTGATTCTATGCCTTGACCATGAAGATCTGTTCGCAGAGGCCACTGTTAGCAATGTTGTGTAAAGCTTGGGGATTGTTTTCCTCTAGACTCACCTCGTTGAGCGATTTGTCGTCCATCAGAGCCCTCTTCTTCTGCGCGATATGCCGCCCGCGGAATACCGCTCTGCCCATTGGTCGACGTTCCCCGAGCGGAGCGGCCTGCATGGTGGGAATAACAGGCTGAGGCTCGCTTGAGGGCTTCTCATCGGGAGTAGAGGCCCGACGCTTGGCCGAAGTTTCGGACTCCTCGTCGTCCTCGTCTGCCTTTCTCTTCTTGGATTTCTTCTTCTTTTTATCGGAAACTGATGACGAGCTGTCTGCCTCGTCGGACTGGGACCGGGACTTCTTCGAGGACTTGGACTTCTTGGACTTGTCCTTCGATTTGGACTTGGACTTGGATGATTTATCGGTGGCAGACTCGGTGCTATCGGCGGAGTCGTTATCGCTGGTCGAGGATTCGGATTTCTGGTTGCCGGCCTGCTCTTCCTTGGGTGTCGGAGGCAACCGCTCGAGCTTCTCCTGGGTCAGCAGCCCACCTCGGACGAAGCGCACCTCCTGGAACTTGAGAGCAACGTAACGAGCCAACTGCACATCATCTCGCTTGCGCTGTTCGCGATTCAGTTCCTCGTCACTCTTGCCATTCAGTCGACCTAGCAACCCTTTGAAAGCATCCAACCCCGTCGGCTGGCCCTCACGTCCGAGCCGGGCACCCAGTCCTAGGTTGTCGTCCTTGATCGTAACCTTGATATGGGAGATACTGGCGGAAGTCAAGTGCTCGGCATGGGCGGCGTCTTTGGCACCCAGGCGGTTACCTGGGGTCCAGCCCTGGGCGCTCATGATTCGGTGTCCGAAGCCGGACGTGGAGCGGGCCCATTTTGTGTTGTTGGGATCGTGAGAGATCTTGGTTTTGCTGTAGATTGTTAGAGAGGTTGCGAATATAATCAGGGGGGAAAGACGCATACTTCTTGGGCCCGGCCAACCCCATCGCTACGAAAAGAGAGAGTGTGTGTATGAAGGGGACGGACTTTTTTGTTGGCTCTCCAGGAAAGTTTGGGAAAAAAGATTGAAAACTTGCGGTGCTGAGTCAGCGGCCGATAAGTTAAGGATCGTTCCCCCCGCGTATCAGTTCCGATAAATAACTAGTGCGATAACCCGATAACCACCACATCATCACATAATCACATATACAACCCACCTCAGCCACAGTTACCACATTCACCATCACCGCGACCCATTTCAAAACCTCAGAACGAATACAATTCTTGAAACTTGAAGGGATCGATTCCCATACGGAGATTTCCAGTGTCCAGCGATCCTCTCTCTGATCAAACTGTGATACCCGTGCATGGACCAGCAGGACCAACTATTTTCTGTTGGGCAGTGAGGCTCAGCCTCCAGCTGTGCGTATGATAGACAACTGGACGCATGATACACCCCCCGTTCGCAGGCCATGTTTAATCTCCGTGTTCTCTGTCGAGATCAGCCACGACGGACAATTGCATTGCATGCTTCCGACCATGTCTTGATCTTCCATTACACCGCAGCCGAGAGTGGGCCCAAGGCGGCCCCCCGCTGTCAAGTCGAGTTCGTGGAGGCCTCCTCCGTGGACCTTGCGGGATACAGATCCTTAGGTGCTGGATACGGCACTCTAGGTCTTGTTACACTTAATGAGGATGTCTTCGTTTGCGTGGTCACCGGCTCCTCGCAAGCGGCTACTGTGCGTCCTGGAGAAACCGTGTCCAGAATCGACAATGTAGACTTTTGTATGCATCTGATGAAAAAATCCACCATGAGCTTTGTGAATTTTCTTCTAACAAAGCTCAGATTGTCTTAACCGATCCGAATATGAGTTCGGCCTAGACTACGAGACTAGTTCTCAGTTCGCCGTTGAGGAGCGACCTTTTGCGGAAGGGAAAGAAGTGGTCACCGATCATCCTTTCCTGGCCTTGAAGAAGCTTCTTGGGGATGGCAGCTTCTACTACAGCCTCGATTTTAATTTGACTGATCGCTTGCAAGACCGGTAAGCTAATGTATTCTCCCGCCCAACTCTATGCTGGGGCTAAAGATTCACATTAGGTCGGAGAAATCGGCTGCATTCGACATTGATTCACTCGATCAAGACATGTTGTGGAATTCGTATATGATCAACCCTCTTCTTCTGTTCCGAAGTCACTTGCCGCCATCTGAAAAAGCAAAGCTTGATGCTTCTCAATTGTTGACGTGCGTCATCCGAGGTTATGCCAGTACGTTGAAGATCCCTGCGACGGTCTCAATCTTGCCACGAGTACGGACGAATTTACCGGCGCTTCTGACTATCATTTCACGACAATCGTCCCGCCGTGCCGGCACACGATTCAACTCACGAGGTATCGATGATGACGGCAATGTGGCCAACTTTGTCGAGACCGAGGTTGTCCTTTGGGTGTCTCCGGGGATCTGCTTCTCATATGTGCAAATTCGGGGTTCGGTGCCCATTTTCTGGGAACAAACCGCCGGTCTGATTCCCGGGCAGCAGAAGATTGAGGTGACAAGGTCCTTTGAAGCAACCCAGCACGCGTTCAATCAACATTTTGAGAACCTTGAATTGGAGTATGGGGCTGTTCACGTGGTTAATCTGCTCAGTGAAACCAGATCCGGAGAAGCAGAACTATCGGCCAAATTTCGAGACCACATAGCTCGAAGCTCGGTCAGGCAGAAAGAAGGAACTTCCAAATCCCACCATCAAAGTCTTCTGCGAATTACGGAATACGATTTCCTCGCGGAGACGCGAGGCCCCGCTGGGTATGAAGCAAGCCATGCAATTACGTATGAATTGGCCGACTCCTTGGACGGATTTGCCTATTTCCTGTCCGAGGACAGTACGCGCCCAGCCACCTCTAGCTTGGACAGAGAAGATGCGGCCAGCGCTGCGTCTATCATTCTCCAGCAAGAAGGTGTTTTTCGAACCAATTGTCTGGATTGTCTTGACCGGACAAACCTCGTCCAAACCATCATCAGCTCGATGGCTCTCGGAGCTTTCCTGTCCCAGCAAGGTGCCAGACTTCATTCCGACCTCCAGATGCGACACTCCACTCTATGGGCCGACAATGGCGATGCACTATCGAAGATCTACGCAGGAACCGGCGCTCTGAAGTCGTCTTTCACCCGCACCGGGAAAATGTCTCTTGCGGGCGCGCTGGCAGATGCCCGGAAAAGCGCAACGAGGCTTTATGTGAACAACTTCACTGACAAGGCGCGCCAAAAGACTATTGATTTTTTGCTGGGTCGACTAGCAAATCAAATTCCGGTTCATCTCTATGATCCCATGAATGACCTAGTCACCGAAGACCTGGGCCGACGCGCAGCTGAATTTTCCTCTACCAAGCAGATTCGCATCTGGGTTGGTACTTTCAATGTCAACGGCCGGGATGAAGGTCCGGGTGCGGATCTTTCCTCGTGGCTCTTCCCCGAGGGAGATCAATCCGAGGAAGATCCCACGATTTTCGCAGTCGGGTTCCAGGAAATTGTCAATTTGAGCCCTCAGCAGATCATGTCAACTGATCCAAGCAACCGCAAGGGCTGGGAGAAGGCTGTTCAAAGCTGCTTGAATAAACACACAAGCGAAAAAGGGTCTGGCAACTATGTATTGCTGCGGAGTGGCCAGCTTGTAGGCGCGGCCTTGATGATCTACGTGAAAGCGGCTGCGTTGACAGAGATTAAAAATGTTGAAGGCGCTGTCAAGAAGGTAAGTACTAACATCAGGAAATCAGCCCTCTGCATGCTGGAGCTAACGTATTGACAGACCGGGCTTTCCGGGATTGCCGGCAACAAAGGAGGCTGTGCCATTCGATTCGACTTCTCCAATACAAGCATCTGCTTCGTCACGGCCCATCTGGCCGCTGGATTCGGGAACGACGACGAACGAGATCGAGACTACGAGACTATCGATAGCGGCTTGCGATTTCAAAAGAATCGGTCCATCGCTGATCACGACTCTACCATTTGGCTCGGTGATTTCAATTACCGAATTGGTCTGGGGAATCATATCGTACGCGATCTTGTCGCGCAAGGCGAGTTGCACAAATTGTATGACAATGACCAGGTACGTGTCTCATTCTTTTTGCTCGTGGCTTGTCTCTCTCTATTAACATATGGATGTAGTTGAACCTGCACATGGTCGCGGGGAGGGTCTTCCAATTCTACTCCGAAGGCCCGATCACCTTCCCCCCAACCTACAAATACGACGTCGGAACGGATCATTATGATACTTCGTAAGGCCTCCCTCCCTCTCCCCATTCCCACAAAGAAACAAACCCTAACTAATCTCTAAGCGATAAATCCCGCATCCCCGCCTGGTGTGACCGAATCCTATGGAGAGGAGCCAACCTCCGACAAACGCAATATTACACCGCCGACCTCAGATGCTCGGATCACCGACCCGTCTACGCCAAATTCGACTGTATAATCGACGTCCTCGACCTCGGGCTTAAGGATAACCTCCGACGCTTGCTGTACGAAGAGAAACAGCGCGATGCGCTTTCCGACTCTATCAACTTGCTGGACTTTGATGAAGAGGATAGTCTGCCGCAGGGTCCGATTGCACCGGGTTTGCCGCCTGCGAGCTCTGATCGGAGCAAGTGGTGGCTTGATAACGGTGAGTCGGCCAGTACTGCTTCTTATTCTCCTGGCCTCCGATACTGATGCGCTATCACAGGTGTACCGGCGAAAGCAGAACTGCAGCCGCCGAGAGAGGGATTCATTCCAAACCCTCAACGCAAGTCCAATCCCTTCTCCATGGATGACGAACCGGATTGGGTACCGAGCCCGAGAATCACGCAGAATGGACCGGAGGCTCGTGCTGATAGAAAGCCGTTGCCGCCTCCGCGCCGGGGAACTTCAGGCGCAGCTCGAGAAAGGGTGCAGTCGCCGGGGGCAGAGAAGTCTGTCGCTGGGAAGTCGCCGCCGGCGGTCCCTCGGAAACCGTTATCCTTGAGCTCCCAGGCGGCAGTTAGTCGGGTTGCTTCTACGGGGTCTGGTCCAAGTCGAAGTGCTTCTCTGCGAGACAGTCCCGGTGTGGGAAATGGACAGGGATTTGGAGGGCCTGGTGACCACACAGGAGATCTCTTGGGTGATGCTTCTGGCGAGGCCATTGGCTGGAAGCCTCTACTTCCTCAGCGATAGATAGATCTTTACGCCACATATCATCCCAACCCTGCAATGAAGGCAGGATTGGGAAGGTCTACACTAGATCTACAGAACGCCGCTAGTTTAACCTTAACAAAAGTCCTCTCAAACGAGAGCCACCGTAGAACAAAAATCATGCAAAATCTAGTTTATTCAAAGATATTCATGGGTATTTCAATTAGGTCATAGATATGAGTAAATGGCGATGGTAGGTTCACTGGAGGGTATAATTAGGTGACAACAACTCTCATGAGCACCGTCCAGGCTGTCACAATCTAACACAAGCCGCAGCACAACGCCGTATAGAGCGAAGTCTCATATGCCTTCGTAGGCAAAGACGAGTAACTCGGAAGGGCGAAAGGCCGGAAAGACTTGGCTGGCCAAGCACGGCCCGATGACTTTGGAGTCCAATTTTGTTTTCTCCAATCTGTTCTCTCCCCAAGCTTGATGCCTTTCGTCTCCTCCACTCGACGGTGGAACTCAACCAGTCGACCAATGGAGAGGAGGGACCAGTTGAGGAGAGACCAATGGAGGAGGGTTGGGGATGAGCGTGGGTTTGTATCGCATGGAATCGAAAGGAGTGAAGCCCTCACAAAGCGGGCGACACCCCAGTCATCCAATGGATGCATCTCACTGGGGAGCTGGTTCGGGCTTCTTCTCTGCCTTCGGCTTTGGTCCCTTGGGGGGAGGACGGGCGCCCATCATCCACCCCGCAAAACCACCCCCGCCGCCTCTGCGTGCCGGCTTCTTGACAACTATTGGAAGAATGGTCAGTACACGACGCATCGATGGTCGGCAGACTGGGCAGCGTGATTATGATGGAACATACCTTCGGGCTTTTTCTTAGGTGCCTCCGGAGCAGCCGCAGGTGGAGCGGCCTTTGCAGGAGCAGCCGAGGCCTCCTCCTTCGCTGGTGGCGGGTCGGGCTCTTTGGGCTTATCCGGAATAGGCCACATGTGCATTGTGATAGTCCAGTCCGGTTCGACAACCGTCTCCCAGACTTGAGGGAGGATGATGTCCCCGTTAGGGCCGACGAGATCGTAGTGGCCCTCGGCAACGTGCGGTCCAATTACTTCGATATGAAGAAAGGCCTGCTTGATCAAATCTTCCATACCCTGCAGAGCTCTATTAGAGACTTGCGACCATATGTTGAAGAATTGAAGGGACAAAGATAGAGCTCTTACCTGCCAAGTCTCACACAACTCGAACGGAAAACTGAATTTTCTTCCCACCGCGTCTTTGAATTTGATCGGCTTCTTTTTCTCAGGGGGTGGCTTCTTTTCTTCCGCGGCTTTCTCCTTGGCTGCGTCAGCTGCGGCCTTGGCAGCAGCAGCAGCAGCGTCCGCGGCCGCTTTTTCAGCCGCAGCTGTGGCGGCTGCTGTGGCGGCTTTGGCAGCCTCCGAGGCTGCTGCCGCCGTCGCTTTCTCTGCTTCTTCCTTTGCTGCGGCCGCTGCTTCAGCGGCCCTCTTCTCCGCATCCGCGCGGGCCAGGAATGCTGCTTCCTCGGCGATCTTTCGGTCGTGGGCGAGCTGCTGCTCTCGAGCCGCCTTCTCGGCTTTCTCACGCTCGATCTGAGCCAGGCGTGCAGCTTCCTTGGCCTCGCGCTCCTGTCGTTCATCCATGATCAATTTTTCCAGTCGCGCAATAGCTTCATCCTTGGCCGTGTCTGCCGCAGGAGCTGATGCTGCTGCTGCTGCTGCGGGTGCCGGAGTCGGGGCGGGTGCGGGCGCCGGAGAGGCCGCTGCTTCGGGAGGTTGACTCGGTGAAGGCACTTGAGGATATGGGAAATAGCCTGGCGGCGGGACCATGCCGGGGATCATTGTGTATGGATCTCGGTAGTTGTAGAACGGACTTTGCGCATAGTGCATTAATTCTTGGGGGAAAGGTGACCCGGCATACCCCGGGGGCGAAACATGCCCGGCCAGGTGAGGCGGCATAGGTGGTTGACCGGGGATGTGGGGATCCATCCGTGCTGGCGGAGGTGGACGAGAGGGGTGGCGGGGGTGCATTGGATCGTGGCCGTAGAATGGGTGGTGCATGGCCGCTCCGTGGGGGCCTTGAAACTGCGCGCCGTATGGATAGTGGCCCGCGCCGTATTGTGGAGCGGCAGGGTCCGCATGGCCGAGGCGAACTAGCTGGGCGGATGGGATATGGCCATTGGGATGCCCCGCGAAGGGAGGCACATGTCCTGGAGGAAAGGCACCCAGGCCCGACGAGTTGCTGGTGGCATACCCCGCGGCTTGGGGGGCCTGCGGATACCTACGATCCGCAGGGGGGCGGGAGGAGTAGTGGCCCGGGTATTCTTCTGAATCTCCGCTGTCAGGCGATTCTTCTGGAGAAGGTTGCCGGCGGGAACGAGTCCCATAGGACTCGCGTTCGGAAACCATGCGCCGGCGCGCCGGGTTTGGGCGGCCCGAAGCGGAGCGTGAACCGTGGTGCGAGCGATTACGGTGCGAGTGCGATGTCCTTGGTCGAGAGGCTGAATCAGACGGTTTCAATTCATCCGGATATGACAGATGCGCCCACTCATTATCATAGTCCTCATCAAAGTCATGGCTGTTGACGTGTACCCCCGACGAGTCCTCCTCGTCCGAAAGAATATCCGAGCCGTGCGGATCTTGGGGGTCAATCGAGATACTGAGTCTGTAGTGGGGGGGAAAGACAAGACGAGAGTCAGCGAAGGGTCCTCGAGCGGAGGAGGTGGGGGGGGATGTTCACTAAGGTGAGTAGGCGGGCGGCAGGGACAGAAACTCGGGGGGTAATTTTCCACCTGCAAGGGTAGAAGATAAAGGGAGAGGAGGTGGGAGGGAGGGAGAAGGAGGAAGGGAGAGCAGAGATGGAGGGGGGGAGGGCCGGGAAGTTTAGTTCAGGAAGGGTAAGAAAGTGTAAACATACGTCATAGAGAGATCGCAGGGTCACTGTATTGCGAAAAGAAGAGGGGGTGGAGGTGGAAATAAACACGAAGGGGTACCCTCTTCCTCTCTCTTCGTGTCGCATGCACGAAGCGAGGAGGAGGTCTAAGGTGGGAAAGGAGGAGAGGAGCAGCAAGAGTGTGGGCGGAGTGGGAGAAAAGAAGGAGGAGGAACACCGACGGCGGATGATTTTCCAGGCGGCGACGGCTGCTGCTGTTGGTGGTACTGGCGACTGCTGGTCCTGCTGGGTGCTGCTCTGTTGTTTGGTGGGGAACACCACCGGTTGGGCACTTTTTTTTTTTTCTTCGGTCGAGTGTTGCAAGGATCAAGTTCGGTGGACGCGGGGGAGAGGCACCTTCGCATTTGACTGGCCCCGCTTCGATTGAGAACTGGCGAGGCTTGACTCCGGAGGAGGCTTGAGGAATTGACTAGGGATCCCCTTGCGCCGAATCGAAACTGAGTTTGGTGATCAATGCTTCGTGAAATCCCGTGTTTCCCGCAAGGGCCAAGGGATAAATATCATCAGCAGTATATACAGTACTGTAGTATCTTCCAGTTGATCTCTCGACGGAGGGGAAGTCAACAGGTGGGGAGAGTATCAGGCTATCAGCAGGTATGGAAAAAAAAAATAAAAGGATATATAAGGTACGCGCTAAAGACGATGGTGGGCTGGTTCTGATAGGCCGCGAAAACCAGGGTATACTGGAAGATAGAGGATATACTAGATAGATACTAGCTGCGCCGACACTAGTGAGAAACGAGAAAAGAGCAAAGAAGCAGGGAGGTGGATGGTGGGCGAATTGAGGGTTTTGTGTGTGTTGTTGCTGTTTTGTTTGGGAGAAATCCATCATCATGCCTGCCTAATCAGAGATGATCAGAGTGGCCCTGTACCAAGTGGAATGTGAGTGACCGCAGCGTGGAACTCTAAGAATAAAGATTGGGCCAAGGTTGGGCATACTCCGAACACGCTGGAGTCTGGACAACCCTCGGCGATCCAGGACCAGGACCAGCGATCGGGCAGTTAGTAGTTCCAACCATGCCTTCTGTTATCCGAAGGAGTCATTTCCATTTCCTGTATATCATAATCGCATAAGAACCTCCCGACGCGACATAGACGTCGGACGCACACACAAAAAAAGCGAGGTCCTCTTAAAAAGTCTGGACTTTGTTGTCTGCACTAGTACAGTCTAGAATCTCCGAACGAGTCGGTAAGGCGCGTAGCGGATGTGGCCTCGACGAGATCGAGACGCCACCAGGCATTTTTTCCTGGTGCCTGCCCTAGCAACCCTCTCGTTTCAGAATCCTTGGGTATCAACCACGATTTCTCAGGCTGAGGTCAGTCCGGACAAAGCGAGTCTTGATCCAGCTCTGACTCACTGGAGACAAAGATGAGGTCCACTCACGAGTTCGTAGGTTCCTACTATATTGATATTCTCACGTCGCGGGTCTGTTCACTCTGTTGTACATTTGGAGTGGATCACTACTGGACTGGCTGGATCCATGCCGATCTGCTGCCCGATTGTGCCCAATCACCAGCCCCGGCCCTGGCACTTTCACCGGAAAGAAAGCGTCCAAAGCGGCTGCTCCTGCGAGTATGTGTTGAAGGCTTGTAGTGATACATCCTGGTGCTTTCATCATCTCCACAGCCTGAGTATCGAACCTAATCGTTGCAACTTGCGATCAGCCTAAGTCTGACTCATCCCTACATCCATCGAGCCCAATCTCTTTCTTGCCTGTCTGCCTAGGATCAATAATCGAAGGGTGAGATAGAGAGGAAGTTAGGGCTCGATGTACAGTAGCCCCAAGGCCCCGGCCCGCATTGCTTTTGGGGTACCTGCAAAGAGCCTCCTGCAAAGCGTCCACAGCCCAGGTCTCAATCAACAGTCGACCGTCTCTCATGGAAGGGCCCGAGGATCTCAAGCAGCCAGGCTTCACGGAAGTACTACACTGTACCCACGAGCTCAACAGATGATGCCAAACGGAAAGGAAGTACAACCATGCCCACTCAGAGGTAACTAGATATAATCTTCTGGACCAAAACAACACGTCCTTTCTGTGAATTGGATTGCGCAGCTCCTCGTCAGCAACTCGCGACAATGTCTGCCCATCGGTTGCCTGTACAGCCACCACCGCGTACGTCACACTGGTCGTGTTTGCCTCGCTCGGGTAGGGATCAAACCATATGAATAATAAAGTTACAATGAGAGAATCCTTGACATCCTTGTCGCAAGGAACATGTTGATAGGTTTGATTAGGGTATCCGAAGAACAGCAGGGCAATAGTGGAACGACTATTTTTGGGCCGGCGCGAAGCGATTGAGCAGCTCCTTGGCCGCGATGAGCTCACCTCGACTCGATGCCCAACGCTGATCGTCCACCGACCGGGACTGAACAATGTGCCCAAGACGCTGAAGTGCGAATTCCCGGAGTAGCTGGATGGTCTTCTGAGAGGCAACGGCTGGGTCCGAGGGGCTTTCAGGGGCATACTTGCGATCAAGCACGTGAGAGGTGGCCTATGAAGCAACGATAACGAATATAAGTCAGCGAACCAAGCATAAGAGAAGCTCTCGCATCCCCGCGCCAAACTTACCAAGATCAACCCGTAGAGACCCCGCAGATAATCATCGCAGAGTTCAATACTGCGGCAAAAATGTTGGACCGACTTGCCAGCAAGTCGGGCTGAATCACCCTCGGAGGAGGAGGAGGCGGAGGAGGAACAGACAAAAAGTAATTCGCCAATCCGTGCGTGAATCTGCCAAAAATCAGTCACATAATTGGACGGGGGTTCGATGGACAGAGAAAGGGGTTGGGCCATACATTCCAGGAATTAGGCGCGATCAGTAGTGCTTCCTCCAGGCTGAAGATCGCTTGCGAACCTAGCCCTTGGGATTGATATAGGTCGGCCAACTCCCCCCAGGCCTCGGCATCTGTTGGAATGGCGTCAAGAAGTTGAATGAGAGCGGAGATGGCATCGGAAGGCCGCTGAAGCGAGCGAAGCAGAGCGACTCGGCGTTTCATGATAGGCTAGACAGGTGTAGATGGGTCAGTCAAAACCATGCTGTAGCTGTATGCCCCACAAGGGTAGCCAAAAAAGAATAGGGACTGACCACATTGACAGGGGTCTCGGAGAGAATCTTTTCATATTCCGCCAGGCATTTCTCTAGGGCCGACTGATCTTGCGCAGTCGCTTCTTGGTACAAGCCCCGCAGGCCCATGACTCTCTCATTCGAGGGGCCAAAGCGGTGGCTCAGCCGATCAAGGCAAGCTTTTGCAGACTGATCATCTCCAGTGTGCAGGCAGGCGAGGAAGAGCTGTTCGATGCGGCTGTACTCCTCGGCCGTATCTCGTGAAGACTTGGAGTTTTGTGCTGGGCCAGGTCCGAGAATTGCCGGGGCCTGTTGAGCAAGTTGAAGGGCCGAGAGCACGTCGGATCCGCTAACCTCTGCATCTGCGAGGCCACCCATGACGGGCAGTTTTTGGAAGATTAAGAGAGGAAAGAGCTGGAACGAGGTCCGATCAGTCAAGAGCCCATGATACAGGGGAACCAGAGGTGTAGGGAGATGGGAAAAGACACGAGCCAATTGGAAGATTGGTTATGAGGTCTTACTTCAACAGGTAGACCTCAAATGGCACAAGTGGGATACAGGAAATGTACCAATGCGCCCAGAGGTAGATGGTTGGGGAATGTCAACGAGGATGTCTTACAGTCTACGGACAGCAAGATGGTGAGTGGACCTTCACCCCGGAGCTTGAGATACGAGGTCCCGTGATCCTTATCAGTCCGCCCGCCCGCTCCCCCACGTCAACTCGGCATTGCGGCGCATTCGGAGCTCAACTTTCGGGACGAACGGGGACCACGCGGTACACTGTGAGACGGGACAGACTATGCTGCGTGGTTGATGAAGCTTTGCAACGCGACCCTAACACCTGAAATTTGGGCGGCGCTCTCAGTCGATGTGAGGCAGACACAATGTGAGTTCAGACCAACCACCTCCCCAAGATGAGTTTGGTGACTGGGCTGACAGACCTATCTCGACGGTTCAGGTTCGAAAAATCCCTCTATGACCTTATCAAAGGTCTCCGAAACCACAAAGGGGCGGAAGATGAATATGTCCAAAGCTGCCTTCGCGAGTGCAAGGCGGAGATCAAATCCCAGGACATGGGTAGGCGCTCGGAATCGAATTCCTCGATCAGCTTCGCATGCTGAATCTCCACAGATAAAAAGGCAACGGCTTTATTGAAGCTGATATACCTCGAAATGTTTGGCTACGACATGTCGTGGGCATCCTTCCACGTTCTGGAGGTCATGTCATCCTCAAAATATCTCCAAAAACGAGTGGGATATCTCGGGGCAGTGCAGAGCTTCCGTCCCGACACGGAAGTGCTCATGCTGGCAACAAACATGTTGAAGAAGGTTCGTTCTGATGAGCTTGTAGAGCTCCGAACCTCTCCACTCCGTCCCGCACCCTGATTGTCGTCGTGCAAGGACTGAGCAAAGTAACCAGGACATCGTGTCTCCAAACATACCAGCCTTATCACTACCGCTGGCATCTCTGCCCCATATTATCACGCCATCACTAGCTATGTCATTATTGCCTGATATCATCTCTCGACTTTCACATTCAAGCGCAACTGTCCGAAAGAAATCGATTGTATGCCTCTACCGTCTTGCTCTGGTATACCCAGAAGCGCTCAAGCTAGGATGGCCCAAAATCCAAGATCGGTTAATGGATGACCAAGAAGATAGCAGCGTGACAACCGCTGCTATCAATGTTGTTTGTGAATTAGGATGGCGGCGACCCCGCGATTTCCTCCCACTTGCTCCACGGTTCTTTGAGCTTCTCGTCGACAGCGGCAATAATTGGATGGCGATCAAGATTATCAAGCTCGTGGGTCATCCTGTCTTTCTATTTTCTCCCGGAGATACTGACATTCCTAGTTTGCGACTCTGACACCATTAGAGCCAAGGTTGACCCGCAAACTTCTCCGTCCTTTGGTCAACATAATTCAAACGACATCGGCGATGTCCCTACTTTACGAGTGTATCAACGGGATCATCCAAGGAGGAATTTTAGATGGCGAAGACAATCTCCAGGAAAGGGACGACGTCGCAACTCTTTGCGTTGGGAAGCTCAGAGGGATGATTGTCATCGACTCCGATCCTAATCGTAAGATTAACCCATCATTGACATATTTGTGTGTTTACTGCTAATGCTTGGAACAAGTGAAATATGTCGCTCTTCTAGCATTGAACCGCATTGTCGCGACACATCCGACGTTGGTATGTTTGCAGCAGGATGTAATTATGGACTGCTTGGACGACCCAGACATTTCTATTCGGCTGCAGGCACTGGAACTCGCTGCTGGGATGGTCACGAGCGAGAATCTGCAAGCTGTAGTAGAACGCCTGCTTGATCAGCTCCGATTGGCTACGCTGTCCTCCACAGCAACCGGTTCCGAGTTCGAGGCAGTTCACTCTGTCAACCCTGAAAGTGAGGATCCTGAAGGGTCGAAGATTTCGGACCACCCTGCAAATCCTGCGATCCCCTTGCCAAACGACTATCGAAGTGAGGTTGTTCATCGCATCTTAGACATCTGCTCCCAGAACAATTATTCAGAGGTCGTGGACTTCGAATGGTATGTCAGTATTCTGGTTCAACTCATCCGTCTCCTGCCGCCGGCAGAGGTAGACGATTACCGGAACCAGTCTCCTTCGAGCCAGGATGCTACCGGGTTTTCAAAGTCGAGCACTGCCTTCCGCATTGGATCTGAGATTCGCAATATCGCTGTGCGTGTAAGAGGGGTGCGATTAGAGGCAACCAGAGCCGCCGAGTCGCTCTTACTGATCGATAATCGATCAACTCTCTTCCCGGCCGGGTCGGATGTTGGCAATGATGTCTTGGGCCCGATATCGTGGGTCGTGGGTGAATATGCAAATGATCTCTCCTCTCCTAGCCGAACTCTGCAATCCTTGATCGACATATCCAACGTCACTCTGCCTGCAAGAACTCTTCAGCTATTCCTACAGGCCATTCCAAAGATCTTCGTACGAGTGAATCGAGATCAGGGCCTAAGCCCTTCATGGAAGAGTGAAACGTCTCTCCTGTTGGCGAGAGTTGTGGAATTCCTCGAGACGCTAGCAGCTCATCCGGACTTGGACGTGCAGGAACGGGCTATCGAGTTCTTGGAAGTTCTCCGCCTGAGCGCGGACGCACTGCGTCTTGATGTCCAGGAAATGCCTTTCCTTCTCGCTTCTGTTCTTCCGAGTCTCTTCATGGGGCTGGAACTCAACCCGGTAGCATTGAGCGCCCAAAAGAAGGTTGTCCTACCTCCAACTCTGCATCTGGACGAGCCATTCAATGATGATTTACAGAGCCTGTTTCAAGCGCTGGACAACCCTCAGTTGCAAGCTGGTCAGCATGGCTCTCTGCAAGACTTTTACTATGCCCCTGATCTTGCTCTTCCCACTGCCAAGACATTTCCTGGTATTGCTTCTATTGAGATGCATCCCGATAGTTCCTACCAGAATATTCTTCAGGGTCTCGGAGAATCTCCTGGGGCAACAGAGAGGCGGAAAGTCGAGCGCAGGGAACGCTACAAGGATGATCCATTCTACATTGCTTCTCTGGACGGCCGTTCGGGCACGCCAACATCGCCATTCGTGAATGATTCCAACACAGATGCGTTGGATATTGATTCCATTCCCATCGTTGATTTGAAGTTGGATTCTGGTCGACCGGACCGTAAAGAATGGGATCTGTCCAGCACCCGCCGTGTCCGAAACAAGAAGATGGAAGTTGCAGCTGATGAGACGTTGGGAACCGACGAGAGTCCATCCCCGGCCGGAGCGGCCGGTACTTCCACTAGCACTAAGCGCTCCCTTCTACAAGTGGACTCCAGTGGCCTGGGGCATCTATCACTCGCACAGAATGATGGGCCAGAAGCTCTTTCGGCGGAGGATGACGGTGACGTCGAGATGAAGAAGGCGATGCGGGATGTGGAGCAGATGCGTCTGCGCATGCAGCGAGCCTCAGAACGGATAGAACTGGACGGAATCCCGACTGAAGGAACTCTCATCAAGAAGAAGAAAAGCAAGAAGAAGCCGATCTCCTCGGCGACGCTGGAGGATGGTGGCTCGCCCCAACCAGCAGATGTGAAGAAGAAGAAACGGAAGGAGAAGAAAGAGAGGAAAGAGAAAACAGAGCAAACCAGGGAAGACCTACGAACGGGCACAATAGGGCTTGCGAGCGAGCCATCATGAGGTCTCAATTGGTGCTGGTACTACATCTTGCGGCTCATCTTGAGGGACATTTATCTAGATCTTGATTACAGGGACAGTTCACAACGATCTACAAATCCATCTATGAAATACCATACTTGAAGGAAGCAACAAAATACTGTTTCTGCCATTGCGGGCTGTCAATGCGATGTCGATCGTAGGTAGAGATATAGTACAGCAATGGAGACGCGGAGGGGGAAGGCTCTCCCTTGGTCGGAGCAGCCACGCCGAGCCGCGGTGGAGGATTGGGTTTCGAGTGTGAACACGAGATCGAAGTCGAATTGTTCTCAGGGTATCTTCGAAGGGAGGTTGGTAACAGATTTGGCCAAGAGCTTCCTCTAGCCGGTGATTCGGGAGAGCACCGAGGCCACGGTATTCCAGATCTCAGGGACGATCCTGAGGAGCTCCAGGAGGAGGCCACCGCACACCACGAAGGCCAAAACCACTGGAGAGATGTATTAGCTTGGTGATCTGGCTTGCACTCATAGGCCATCCTCTACATACCAACCCAGCCCGTTGAAATGGGCGACTTGCTCTGTTGTTTGGGCTTCGAGACGGTGGGCGCTTTCCCGCGCTTGGCAGCTTCGCTCTTCGCAAACCGTTCGTTCGCACGGCGCTGTTGGGGGGTTTGAGCCTAGAGAATGAGTTAGCAAAGCATCGCTGATTCAAGAGGTAGAGAGCAAGGCCTACCATTGTGGTGATGTCTGGGCTACGAGAATGAATCTGCAAAAGAAGAGCGTGATGTGATGATACACGACACAACAATGATGCATCCTTGGCTCTTATCGTTATCACCAACAACATCCGCCTAACCCAATTCGGTCGGAAAGGCCACGTTTTTCTTACAACCATCAGTTTAGCTCTCTTCACAAAAGTCCACTGTCCAGGTAGTCACAATCTGGGGGCAGACTATCTAATAACCAGCGCAGAGTAACTAGTAATTGCAAGGTTAGTAGCAGTACTCCGTACATAAGCAATAGGTGCCTGCAGAATCAGGCTTGGAACTCCTAGAAATACATATGGCAACCGTCTGCTGTGCTCGGCATCATTCAAATTTCAATTTTCCCCGCCTCCCATAGAGAACCAACGTCTCAGTGCAGTATCATATGTGTCCCTTTCCTTGCTGAGCGGAATCGCGGCTCTGAACGTCTTATTTCCACGATCTTGGATCGCCATAGGCCACTGCCCACAGTAAATCCACTCTAGACTTGGCATTGCAGCTGGATACTTTGCCTGCCGCAGCATGCGATTGCGGTGGGCGCGCTCCCAGATGGCGTTATATGACATATCGACATCTTCGACGTGGGCCACCTCATCCATTTCCGGTCTAGCTCGTGCATCATCTTCCCATGGGCCATCTAGGGGGTTGCGCTCCGAATAGTACCCTTCCGAGTCTGGTATATCAGGAATCCGGTATGTATCCCGGCAGGTTGCCAGCTTCTTAAGCCTCGTTAATCCCTTCAAGTTCTCTCGCGGGATTTCATGATCAACCAGCCCACTGGCACCGCCATCCTAACTCCACTCCGGCAGTAAGACAAAGCTGCTCGAGCGAAGTGATTGTGCCGATAGCCGCAATTGACTCATCGGTCCGTGTCTTCCTCCATACCAGGACCACTCCACGACATTGAAAGAGAGAGGAGATTTGAGAAACTTCCCGCAGGCAAAACCGGGATGATTCGAGAGTCCAGCACTGTGGGAAGGGACTGCTCAATGCAAAGCTTCTGAAGATGATCGTGCTTTTCAAGAAAGCGGACGATCGCATTGGCGGTCTTGGGATTATTGAGCCCTGGGATCACCAAGGTCTCAAGACCGCGCACTGGCTCGCAGGTAGCGAGAAGTTTCTCGATGGCCCCACGGTCGTCAAATGACGGCAAGGCCAGTTGCCTGAGCGGTGCGGAAAAGAACAAACAATAAGGAAGATGGAGCAATCCGGAGCCAGCTGAGGCTGGAGACGGGGAAAAGATAATCGTGCTTCGCCGAGGGAGATGGTCTGATCTCCTGCAAAGTCATGCATGGAGTGCCAGGTCAGTGTAGGAGCACGCCGCAGAAGCAGGCTTTTGAAGAAGGGGGAGATGTCTCTCTGCATGGAAAAATTTTTGTCCTCGATACCGCCTTGGTCCAAACCTAGGTGGACGTCGATATCAAGGGATTGTAATTCCGTGACTGCGGGTGTCAAGGGAGGCTCCATTAGATAAACTCTTTCGAGAGCAACCAGAGTAGGCTTGTCATCGGCTATAAAATCCACTATTATGGCCAGAATTTCGGCGGGAATTCCCAGGAGCCGGCTACCTGAGATGCACGGCTTACCCTCCATGACAGAATCGAGTAACAGAGGCCGCTTTGTATCCCTCTCTGCGCCGAACTCATCATTTCCTGGCGCCCCAAGAGTGCCCATCATAAGCCATGAGATATCGCGGTCCATGATTCTGGCAAGGTCAGATATCTCGTAGGCAGGCTAGTAACAGCAAAGAGGGATTGTCAAGGGGGGCTTCTTGAAATTTGGAATGCACCTTGGGCTTTGGCTGGGAATAGACCTTAAGGGCTTCTTAGGGATTTGCTTGTGACGAGGGGGCCTTTCGGCTTACGAGCGAAAAGCTCAGGAGCTTCAAGAGAGGAGAGAGCGGAATGGATCCGGAATGGTTTGTTGTAGGATTCCACAGGATCTATAATCTAAATAGGTAGGGCCACGCTACTTCAAAAACTAAACAAAGGGTCGGCAAGTATCGCGGTGAATAACGTAATCCACAACTCAACGGGTCACACGGTCAGTGGGTCACCCCCCCAAAAGACGCGTCTCTCTCCATTCACTACACCAATTCAACTACCAGCCATGCCACCAAAACGCTCTGAGTCCAGTCAAAAATTGGCCAAACAGGAGGGCAGGATTCAATTAGCCCTTGCTGATATAAAAAAAGGCCGAATTGAATCTCTACGCGCTGCAGCTAGGCTATACGATGTTCCGTTCTCTACACTCCAGCGCCGCGCTACCGGCGTAATCCCACGCGCCGATTCATACCACCAACGCTATAAATTAAGCGAATTAGAAGAGGATTCGCTAGTCCAATGGATTCTTTCGCTTGATTCGCGTGGAGCAGCGCCTAGGCAGTCAACTATCCGAGAGATGGGTGATATCCTTCTTGCTTCGCGTGGCGAATCGCCTCTGCCTACGGTAGGCGTGAATTGGGTATCAAACTTCGTGAAACGCCGCGTTGAGCTCCAATCGCGCTATGCGAAGCGCTACGATTACCAACGTGCCTAAAACGAAGATCCTCGGTCGATTCGAGCGTGGTTTGATAGCGTGAAGCGTGTGGTGGAGGAGAATGGTATCCTGGCGGAGGATATCTACAACTTTAATGAGACCGGCTTTGCGATGGGCCTTATATCGTCACAAAAGGTGGTTACTCGAGCTGAATACTACGGTCGCCGCTCTATCTTATAGCTAGGAAACCGCGAATAGGTTACTGCTATCGAAGCTATCTGCGCTGATAGCTACTCGCTACCGCTATACGTGATATTCGTAGGTAAGGTCTATATCGCTAGCTAGTTTGAATTAAACCTACCTAGCGATTAGCGAATCGAGGTCTCGAATAACGGCTAGACTACCGATGAGATAGGCCTTCGCTAGCTACAAAAGCACTTTATTCCACACACAAATTCGCGTGTACGAGGTCGATATCGGCTATTAATTCTTAATAGCTACGGTAGCCACCTTACGCCTCAATTCGACCGTATCTGCACAGAAAATAATATTATACCACTGTGTATACCAGCGCATTCTTCGTATCTACTACAATCGCTTAATATTATATGTTTTGCGCCGCTTAAGCGTGCGTACGGTCGCTTCGTGAGCGACCTCGCCCGCGCGAGTTATAACTATATCGATAAGCTCGACTTCCTCGCAGAATACCCTCGGGCGCGTATCGAGGCCTTTAAGCCACAGACTATCCAGACTAGCTTCGCTACTACTAGTATCACACCGTTTAATCCGGAGCGTATACTAGCTAAGCTAAATATATCGCTCAACACGCTAACGCTACTAGGTAGCCGGCTAAGCAGCAGATCTAGCCAATTCACACTAAAGACGCCTAAGACAGTGATTCAGCTACAAAGGCAGGCTAAACGACTCAAAGATCTATTAAAACAGCGGTCAAATAGCCCTCCGTCGCCCTTAAAAACTGCTATGGATCAGATTATCAAGAGTGCCTATCTCGCGATGCATAGCGCTGCATTACTATCCCAGGAGAACGCTAGCCTACGCCGTGCGAATGAGAAGAAACGCTAAAAACGTACACGCTCGAATCGGCAGATAGCTCACGAAGGAGGCCTAACTATCGCAGAGGGCCTACAGCTAGCTCAGCAGCCAGAGCAGCTAGTCGAAGATAGCTAGGTAGTATGCATAAGGCAGGCGAATCGGCGAATCAGGCAGATTTACCACGCAGGAGGGCTCCGCAAAGGTATAGTGGGTGTGGGGAGATAGGCCATAAGATTACTCGATGTAATAAGCGCTAATTTGAGATGAATTAATATCGTTTGGGTTGAGTTATTTCAATTCAAAATATACTGGCTGCCGAAGGGTGACCCACTGACCGTGTGACCCGTTGAGCTGTGGATTACGTTAGAGGCCGGGCCGGCATTAATTATATAATCCATATACAGGAACTTACCGCCCCGTTCTCCGCTTAGCACCTTAGGACTAAGGCATCAACTTATCACCTGATCTCCTTCTATACACCCTCTTCTATATATACACGTATCTCTCCCGCAAGTATGCCTCGCCCTATTATCGATTTAGAGCTATATAAGGATAATATTATCGCTCTCTATCGTTAGAAGACGCTAATACGAGTAATCTACGATA
The DNA here is from genome assembly GCA_027569415.1 of Penicillium janthinellum. Lineage (NCBI taxonomy): Eukaryota > Fungi > Ascomycota > Eurotiomycetes > Eurotiales > Aspergillaceae > Penicillium > Penicillium janthinellum. The sequence goes on along the minus strand of JAPDFA010000083.1, from coordinate 67,873 downwards.
AGCTATAGTAATAAGGAGTTATAATCTATAAGAGAGCCCTAAGTATAAGTACTAAATAGGAGATAAGGCATAATAATATAGAAGTTAGGGAAAGTAATAGTAGCTATAACTAGGGTAATAGTAGTAAAAGACTAGTAGAACGCTAGTCCTATAAAGCTCTTATAAAATTCCTATATGGCATAAATTATAAGAACTAAATCTTAGTAAGATTTAGAAGGTCCCTAGGAAGAAGGGCTCTCTTATCCCTTTACTCTTCTCCTAGTTCTCTATAGAAGTCCTTACGCTATTATAATATATATAACTTAGGGGGAGACTTAGGAAAGATTATAATTCTAGAATATCTCTATATAAGCGATTAGGATATAATATATTATTAAGAGTCTAGGATATTACTAGTCTCTAGTTTAAGATTAAGATAAAGTAGATCTTCTTTTTATAATACTAAATCTTTCTTATAATTAATCTCTCTCTTTTTGTTACGCTCAGGCACAGGGATATCAAATCAACAAGTGGTAGCATTCAACGAAGCAACTAAGCATGAGAAAGGAAGGAGGAGAGATGGCAGGAGAGCTATCTAAATAGTAGATAGATGCCTTAGGAGCCAGGCATCAACTAGCAAACATGTGAATGGTAATATCACCCCCCTCTTTGAAAGGTATCGTCCTCGATGACTTAGTCTTGAGACTTCGCTTGACTTGCTGAATTTGAATTGACCACACTGTTTAGCCACAAGAATCAGGCCGCAATTTCAATCAGAATCGGTTACTTCTGCGTCACGAAGCATCTAGTATATATCGTTCTTGATGGCAATCCTGCTAATACTAACCGCATTAATATCTATTCGATCCTCGTGATTGCTAGCGCTAGCGCCACTAGGCCTCTGAGTAGTATTCGAACCACTACTACCACTATAGCTTACTAGCTACTGCGTGATTCGAAGGAAATCAGGATAGGTACGTAGCAGATTGAGCTATTGATTAAGTCGATTGCGGAGGGTTTAATTAAGACTCTTACGGAAGGTAGAAATCTTAGTGACATCTAGCCACTCATAACCGTAGGCTTCGTAGAGGTTTCGCTCGAATCTGGCGATATAAGTAGGGAGTATATCGGTATCCTACTTAATATTAAGAAGGCGATCCTCCGCTTCCTAGACCTTATTTAGGTTATCGTAGACGCGCGTAAGTTGGTTAAGGATCGTGTTGTAGTCGTGGGTACCGGAAGACTTAGCGTATATAAGCTATAGCAGAACTATCGCTTAAACCTTACTATTAAGATTAAGGTAGACGTAGTAGAATTATGCTATAGCGTCACCGATAGCTAGCCTATCGATAGCTAACTTAGCTCGAATCGCTATATCCTACGTATTAAATTTGACGCTAGTCCTAGTGAATTTATCTAGATCTAGAAGCGAAGGTTTCGGGCGTGAGAAGCGCTTAGGCTGCTAGGCCTAGATCTGAGATTAAGCTTAGAGTAGATTTACTTACACGCTAGTGATATGTTGGTGGAGCGTGGTATTATCGTGGCGAAGCGAAGTAATCTCTTACTAAAGTATATTATTTTGAGCGCGTAGACCTTCGAGGATATCGTTAAATTCGTTGCTGATAGCTAAGCGAAGCTGATCGAGATATTCTTACTCTATCGTGAGGTAAAGGCGATAGGTAGGGGCAAGAAAGATAGATAGATAGCTAGCAAGAATAATTTAGTAGGGCTACTAGCCAAGAAGATAAAAAAAAGGGGAATAAAGAAATCCTAACGGAGACTTCCTTCCGCGGCTAGCGCTAAATATAAACAGTATATAGCCCGCTTAGCGTACGCAGAACGGAAACTGCCAGAGGAATCAACTAGGTCTCTCGCCGTAGCTTACTAGGTTGATTCGATAGCAGTGGAGAAGAGATCAGGTACTAATACTACTAAAGGCCTTTAGGGTAGGATACTTAGTTATATGTTACGCTTAGGCACAGGGATATCAAATCAATAAGTGGTAGCATTCAACGAAGCAACTAAGCATGAGAAAGGAAGAAGGAGAGATGGCAGGAGAGCTATCTAAATAGTAGATAGATGCCTTAGGAGCTAGGCATCAACTAGCAAACATATGAATGGTAACATCTAAAGAGAATTTTAAATCTTCTAAATAATATTACTAGTATTTAAAGGACTTAATAATAATAAAGAGCTTCTAATCTAGAATATAATAATTTAATTTAGTATTAGTAAATTTTTAGGACTAAAAGACTATTAAATACTACTTTCTATTTAGTCTTAGCTATAATAAAATCTTAACTACGGAGGTCCATCCAAAAAGTATTGCGCAGCGCACGTACCACCATTAAATTACACTAATGTACTACCCAGTATTCTTTACCTACCCTCTTTATATTCATTCCCCCCTTCCAATTCAATAATCTTCTTAATATGCGTCGGGATACGCTCAATCCAAGCCTGAATCTTATCCTGCGGGAGATCTCGCCAGGCCTGATTCCATACAGTAATCGCTTCCTGCCTAGACTTAGGTGCTCCCTTCCTTGTAGTCCTTCGCTTCATCCAAGGCCATGCAGGCTCAATCGCATTAAGATCCGGCGAATTAGGACACCAAAGCAAGCGCTGTACTCCAGCAGCATCAAAAACTCGCTGTTGAATATAATGGTTATGCGCTGGAGCTTTATCTTCTTGCACAATCGTCTTCGGTCGCTCAATAGCGCATTCCTTAGCAAAAGGGAGAAGCTTTGGTATAAGAATCATCTTTTGATAGCGATACCAGTCGATTCCGCCCTTAGATCCTCTTGAAAGCTTGCCATTTTGCTTATTGAATTTCCAAACAGGCTTTCTACCAGTAGGCTATCGACGAAGATTGATACGTCGTACGCCAGTCTCAAGCTCCCACTGCTCGTGTAGGATAGGTTCAATCTCTCGATTAAGAGCTTCAATCTCTTGCTCTGCTTGGCGCTTCTCAGTAGCAGTTTCAGGACACTAACAGTAGCAAGGACCCTTCTTATCGTACGAAAAGCAGCCCTAGAACATAAATTCAGACGCGCCTTTCTAACGTTCGCGGATACAAGAGCGTAGAAAAGCTTCATCCTTAGAACGCCAGATACGATAACTACTACGGCGGTGTAGAAGAATCACCGACGTCTTATCAGAGAATATCACATTCTTCCAATCTTCAAGAGTCCAGTGCTCGTGGGCTAGACACTAAGCTAAACGCTCAGCGCGTATCTTCTTCGTTAGTCCAGGCTTCCTCGTCGGCTTCGTTTTCCGTAAACCAGCCTTCCTTAGGATACTCCAGACAGTAGAGGATAATATCTCTATCCCGTCCTGGCTAAGTTCACCAGCAAGATCAGCGCACGTCTTCTCGCGACCGAAACGATCAAGGCGCACCTTTGACAGGATAGTATTAATCGTCTCAGGATCTTGCTTAGTAGGCCGACCAGCGCGAGGGCTATCTTGCACATATTCATCGGTGATCTTTGTATGAATCGGATCGAAACCACGCTCGATTGCACGCGCGTATATACGATTGACAGTAGCAATAGATAGATCTACTATCTTCGCGATCTCGCTAGACGTTTTGGTCGTATACGCTCTTAATACGACGACCGTCACACGATCAGCATGCGTTGACTGTTTTCCCATAGTGATAGATGTAGGTAGCAGTAGGTAGTAGGCAGTAGTAGGCAAAGAAGATAAATTTGCTGAGAGAATTGTGTGTATTCGCTTGGTATAACATTAGTGGTAATCTAATAGTGGTACGTGCGCTGCGCAATACTTTTTGGATGGACCTCCGTATATTAATATTAAATATATCTATCTTAATATAGATTAGTTATAAAGGATTAAAATAATAAAGTATAATAGCTTTCTAAAAGTAGTAATTAACTAGTAAAACGCTATAATTTTAATCTAGTTAAGCTATATTAATCTAGGTTTTTTACTTTTTATACTACCCTTTAATAAACTTATAAAAGAACTATCAGACTTCGTTATGTTGCCTCAGGGAAGGTAGCTGAAGCGCTGAAGTCCGCTGAGTTGCCAGTGCCACGTGACGTAGATACGTGCTGGCAGTCAGCATACAGGGTTCTAAGGCGTGAAGATTTCACCCAAAGATAGAAGATAAGACGAATGGCTCCAGGCGGTCTGGTAGCTAGCAAAGTAAGACTTAAGATAAGAAGGACTCAAATGAGTAGAGATCTAAGAGGTTGACTGAAATTCAACTAAGATTTAACTGACTGACTTGATAACATGCAAAAGATGGCTATATTTATAGCCAACATAACAGTGTAATGATTAACACAGGATTTAAGTCAACATGAAGAAGTTTCGGGCCAGAGGGGTCCGCAATAAGCAAATACATCAGATGAATACGACGGGGAAGTTAGATATTGCATCCGATGTTGTTGCTTCAAGGAGCGGTAAGGACGAATCAGTTGAAGATTAACATGTAAAGACAGGGTTCTTCTGCAGAAGGGAAGTGATGGATCTTTTCTGCAGAATAAAACAGGATGCCTGAGTAATAAGGCAGCAATCAGGCTAAGGACCTTAGCTGCTGACAAAGAGATGATAGCCTGACGGCTCAGGCCACCAACGAGGTCATCTGACCAGAGACCTCACCGGCTGACAAATATGCTAATTCCTCTTTTAATAGTAATAGTTACTCGTAGCCGAGGTGAATAGATCGTGGACTTAGGAGCTTTAAGAACGATTTGTGTTAATAGTGATGCTTTGATTAATTTTTAGGCCTACTAAGGTAATAAAGGCTATAGATATTAGACCTTAGAAGGCCGGTCTCTTATATCCTTAGGTAAAGTAGTTATAAGAATTAATTTGGTTTTTCCTGACCGTGTTATTATTAACCTAGATATTAAATGTGAATACGTTCTAGAAGGTCTATTTAATTTATTATTAACTACGAGGATATTCTACGACTATAATATAGGTTAGAAAGATTAGAAGAATGTCTTCGTGGATCCTAGTGATGAGTTAAAGATTCTAGCTTATACCTATAGGAAAAGGGGTATACTATTTTTATATACTTTCGTTAATTCGACCTTTATTAGCCACTAAAAAGAAGGCCCCTCCGCTTATTGCTTAGGTATTTACTTTTATAATAATAATACCTAAATTAGCGTATTTTAGACTAGGTTATATTAGTTAACCGACTGCTAGGATTAATTACTATCGAATTAGTAATAATATCTATAGAGATAATACGTTTAACTATAAACTATATCGTCGAGTAATGGCTAAAAAGATTATCTCTTATATTCCTTAGCTAAGAGCCACGATACTATAGTAATTTATTTATATTAATCTATAACTATATATTCCTACGGGTATTAGTAGTGCGAACTATATAGTAATTACTACCGATAATAATACCTAATTTAGATAGACGTAACTAATTAAAAAGAAATCTGATGCCTCGGATATACTTATTAAATTAGCTACGAGAAATTATAATATCACTAGAAGATAGCTATATAAGATTCGAATAGATAGAGATATAGGTCTTTTAAAATTTATTAAGTGGATTAAAGAAAAAGGAACGGTTATTACTCTTATTATACCTTACACTTATAAGCAAAATAGTGTTACTAAAGTCTCTAGCTATATTATTATATAGGGTACTAGGGCTTTAATGATTACTACTCTAAACGCTCTAGCTTATCTTTAGCTAGAGGCTACTATTACTATAACTTACGTTTTGAATCGAATCTACCGCCTAGGCTAGGATAAATCGCCGCTTAAGAAATAGAATAACGGTTTAGGCCTTAGAAGAAGCGAGCCTATCGATCTAGGATTTTTACGCGTTTAGTATTTAAAAGCCTACGTGTATATCCTAAAGGAGAAACGGATTTAATGCCGAAAAATATCTCTAAGGGCGTAGATTAGTTATTTAGTTAGTTATAAAGGAGAAAATAGCTACTAGTACTAGATCTACGACCCTACTAAAAGATAGATTATTATTCGACGTGATGTTACTTTTTAGGAAGAACTATTAACACTTCGAAGATTAAAAGATTAAGAAGAATTACCTCTAATTATTAATAATAAAATCTAAGAGATTACTAATAAAGAACCTACGAAGGAATCTCGCTAGTAACAATAACTAATTATTATTAGTAAGAAAGATTTAATAATAAATCCTTAAAATCCTCTAATTCCTTAAATTGCTCGAATTCCTTAAACTTAGTCCCGACCGTAATAACTAATTTAATAAGAACGTTAATTTTAATAACCCTAATAACGTCCTAAAAATCAGCCGACTATCTTATATAAAAAAGGACCTAAAACTCGACTAGATTTAATTATCTCGGATCCTAGAAGTATTATAGTAGACTAGGAACGATTTAATATTATAAATTAAATAGATTATATACTTACGGAAAGACGCTAAAATCCTCGAATAGGTCCGTTTCCGTAATAAGTTAATACTAACGAATTTTCTTTTAAGCTATAATAACGTTAATTAATATAGCCTACTCCTCTAAAAATTCTATTAGTACTAATTCTATATCCTAAGCTATTAAAGCCTTATAGAATTCGAGGATTACTACTAAATATACCGGCAAAGCGCTTATTTAGTGAATCTTATAATCCTAATTAACCGATTCCTAGTATTAAGAAGCTAAATATATTTAAAAATCCTTCTTCTATACCTACTCCTTCACTTTTAGATTCGGCGCTACTACTAGATATTCTAATTTATAAGACTCCTTAATCTTAGGTTATTCGCTAAGAATCAGAACCTCCTTAGATACTATAACGCGAAGTTCGCGAGATATCTTTAGTGGATCTAATTATAATAATTCCGATATAGCTAAATTTACGAAGAAATAGGTCTAAATTAACGGAGCTAATACGCCGAAGCTCTCGTTAGCCAGAACTAAGAAGATTGCTAGAAGATATAGTTAGATACACTAATAAAGGAAAAATAAGAGTATTAGAAGATAATAGAATCCGAGGAAGTTTATTCTTCGCCGCTTCTATTAAAGATAATTGCTTAGGTCCTAGTGTATATTATACTATCACCGAAAAGATATAGTCGGTAATAGTCAAAATTCCTTCTATATATCTTAAAGCTATAAAAACCGATTTTGTAGATTAATAGCTTAAGGTAGAAAAAGTCTAATTAACTAAGATTACTATATTAAATACTATAAATCTTGTTCCACTACTACTAAAGGGTACTAAAATCTTGCTAGGTAAATAGGTCTACGATTTAAAATAAGATAGCGAGGGCTACGTCCTAGAGTTCCGAGTAAGATAGGTAGTTTATAGAAACCGTTAAACCCTAGGTATTAATTTCTAACCTAATAAGCGCTACGCCCCTATGTTACGCACGGCCTCTGCGTCACTGTGAGTTTGTACCGAAAGGGGTGATAGTTACCTTAGTCGTTGTTGTTGCGAGGTACAACAACGAGATGTGCTGAGACGGCTGATTCCTGCCCTGTCGGCACAGACTTCAATCCTAAGAGTATCTCGCAACCGTACCGTTGCTGTGCTAAGCCTTACACGGGCTCGGGTCCCTTTGAGTATCTTGCAGGATGTGCCAGAGTGCGCGCTAAGTAAGTCAGTCACTAAGTGTTGCCACGAAGTGAGCTCCCCTACTTATAGGTTAGGTTATCTTAAAGGTGAACCGTAGAGTGCAAAGTCTAAAGGTAGTAACTAAGTAACAATATACAATTAATCGCGAAGAACTAAATATATGATAGTAAAAGAGTGTCCTTATATATCCAGTCCTTCCTATCGGTGATAAGTCTCGACTTATCGCTAATACGCTAGGGCTTATCGCTAATAAGTTCCCGCGCTAGTAATCCTATCGGTGATAGGATCTAGTCACGTAGCTGCCCGATCGGGTAGTTCGTTATACTAGACAACATCCGAGATATATATAGTTATATATATAGGATATTGTTACGTTATCTCCTCTTAAGGCTATACTCTGGTTTATGCCTTAGGCCGTGGGGCCTAGTTTGATTCTGCCGAAACGGCGGTCCTTCGGCGGTGAGTCGAAGGCCGTTCGGCAGTATAGCTGGAAGGAAGCGCTACATGCGCGTTACACGATCTCCCTATATCTTATTCTGTCGACGACGAATCGATCAGAGATTAGTGGTCTCTCGATAGGGATTCGGCGGGGAAGCCGGCCCGAATGCACGATCTTATATTACCCCTCCTTTAGCTAAATCGGACTATATTATATATGTCTTTAGCTATAGGGACGAATATATATTAAATAGCTCTAGAGAGTGAGCTCCTTAAGGGGATCCTTAAGAAATAGACTTTAACTTAATTTAACTTAGTGCTTTCCCTCCTACCTAATCGATAGGCCTTCTACCCTATAAGTAGATACTATCATAAGTTCTGTTTCTTCTCTTTCGATCACCTAGGAGAAATAGCGCTAAGAACTCGCTCTACCCCCTCTACTAAAGAGCTCTCGAATCCTCCTCGACTTATAGTAGAAACCCTAACTACTACTTAAGAGGAGGCGCCGCCTATTAATCCCCTTACTAGTAAATCTAGTATTAACGCTAACCTTACGGCTACTTAAGCAATAATTAAGAAGCTAGAGAGACTTAAAGAACTTTAAGATAAGCTAGAGACCCTAAAGTCCTAGCTTAGCTATAGCGTGATCGGTATAATACTAGCGGGTTCCTACCGAAGCCCTTACGAATCCTCCGGTAAGGATAGGGAAATTAAGCTTTAGAATATTCCTATCTTTACCCTTAACTTCACGCTCTAATAGCGCTAGGAGTAGCTCCTTAATCTATAATAATAATTCGAAGGAGCGCCTATACGATACTACGATAGTCGATCCTAAATCCTTAGGGTACTTAGCTATATAGAGCCTATCTATCGATAGAGATAGTACTAATATACTAATAAAAAGGGACTAACTCTCCCCCGAAACCCTAAGGATAACTAGCCCTACTTTAGGGACTAGACGCTTATCTTAATTAAGAATATAGCTAGCCTCGAGTCTAAGGTTATAAGCTAGCTTAAAAGGGTCCGGTAGCTAAAGGATAAGGACCCTCGTGAATTCTACGCGCGCCTAGATACTCTTAAGAGATATTTCCCTAGGACTACTAAGAAGGAAAGAGCTCTTACCTTCTTTACGAACCTACTCTATAATCTCTAAGATAAGATTCGTCGCTATATTATTCGACTACTAGAGAACCGCGAAGAGATAATTAATATTATATATCACTTCTAGGACCTAAAAAGGTTAGAGTCGAACCGTAAGCGAAAACGTAACGAAACGACCGAGGATCTACCCCGAAAGATAAACTTAGACCTAGCTTAGGGCCGCTATCGGGGATTATAGAAAGGTAAAAGATATTCTAATCGGAAGCCTAGGGGATAGAAGGGAAATAATAAATCCGCCTCGAAGGATAACTTAAACCCTATCAGAGAGGATAGGAAATATAACTGTTACTATAACTATAGTAGCGAAGAATACTACTCTAATAAATATCCTAACCTAAGAACGAAGGAACCTACTATTATAGTTTAAGCTATATACTAGGGAAATAATAATAAGACGGATTAAGTCCTACGCCTCTGTCTTAACTCCCTATAGTAGGAATCCGGTCTTACTTTAAGATATTAATCTCTATCCGGAACGGCCCTAAAATATTCGCGGATCTAAATAGCGGAGCTAAAGTTAATCTTATTAGCTATAAATTTATAAAGAAATATAAGTTTTAATAAGTAAAACTCGCTATACTACTAATTACTAGTATTAAACGACGATAAACTCCTAGTTATAGGGTATAGAAAATCCTAATAATTACTACTAACTCACGAGGGATTACCTGCCGATTTACCTATAACTATATAGCTATCGACCGCGACTCTTACCTTTATAGAAGTCCTATACTCCTTTTAATAACTACTATCTATAACTATAATATCTATCTCGCTAGACGCCTTAGGTAGTAGTAGTTTAGAACCTAATCTCACGAGCTTTTAACCCTAAAGAAATTCGCTAAGGTAGCTTAAAACTACGCTTATATCTTCGCTATAGTAAAACTTCCGGAAGAAGTATATCTACTAATCGACCGAAACGACGACGAAACCCCCTTAAACCTCTATTAATTACCCCTAGAACTAGACGACTTTCTTAACGTATTCTCTCTAGAAAACTTAAAAACCCTACCTTAAATAGGTAGTTATAACTACGCTATCGATCTTATTCTAAATACGACGGTCCCCTTTAGACTAATCTATCCCCTCTTATAAAAGGAACTCGCGGAACTCCGCCGGTATATCGACGAAAACATAAAGAATAGCTATATCCGCGAATTAAAGAGCCCTATAGGGGCTCCGATCCTCTTTATACCGAAATCTAATAGTAGCCTACGCCTCTATATCGACTACTAGAGACTTAATAAGGTTTCGGTAAAGAATCGATACCTATTACCCCTAATTTCGGAGATTATTAACCGGATCTCTAGCGCAAAAGTCTTTAGTAAGATTAATATTTAAGACGCCTATTATCGAATTTATATTAAGGAGGGTAACGAGTAGAAAACTACCTTTAGAACCTACTATAGACACTTTAAGTATACTATTATACCCTTCGGGCTTATAAATACGCTAGTAACCTTTTAGAACTATATCTACTTAGCTCTCTATAACGTTCTCGATATCTTTATAGTAGTATACCTTAATAATATCTTAATCTTTTCGGTAGACCGCGACTCCTATATAAATTACCTTAGATAGGTACTCTAACGCTTAAGGAAAGTAGGCCTCTACGCGAAACTAAGTAAGTACGCCTTCTACTAAGATAAGGTTAAATTTCTTAGCTTCGTTTTATCGGCTAAGGGCGTTTCGATAGACCCTTAGCGGGTTATTAATATCGCTTTGTAGGAGGTCCCTAAGATATACCGGGATATCTAGGTCTTCCTAGGATTCTATAATTTCTATCGTAGGTTTATTAGAAATTATTCGCGGATTACCCTACTGCTTACGTCGTTACTTAAGGGGAGCAAAAACGGACGAAAGCTAAGGAAAGTTAACCTAACCCTTCGCGAAAGGATTATATTTCGTCGTCTAATCGTAGCCTTTTAGTTAGCCCTACTTCTACGGTATTTTAACCTGTCGAAGCTAATTCGCTTAGAGACCGACGCGTCTAACGGAGCGATAGCTAGAATCCTCTCTTAACCTAATAAGAATAGAGTATAGTATCTAGTAGCCTTCTAGTCGCGGAAGTTTAGTAGGGCCGAGACCCTATATAGGATACCGGATTAGGAGCTATTCGCTATTATCTACTCGTTTAAATAGTAGTAATACTACCTAGAGGGTAGTACTTACCTAATTAAGGTATTTTTAGACTACTCGAACCTTTAAGCGTTTATAAAATAGCTATAGCTAAATAGGAGGTAGGCTAGATAGTACCTCTCCCTTACTCCTTTTAACTTTATAATAAAATATCGCGCTAGGAAGAGTAATCCCGCGGATAGACCCTCTCGGCGTTAGCTCCTAAGTAACTATAAGGTTAACTTAATCTCGCCGTTAAGTAGCCGGATAGCTCGCGGATCGTAGGCGACTAATTACTACTCTATTATAGTCTAGTCGCTAACTATAAGTACGCTTACCTCGAATATCCTACGCTTCGAAGAAAACGAAGGTAATAATAAATCAGTTAGTATAACCGATTAGGGGGAGCTTAGATATACGCGTTAGCTCCCTAATATATAAGTATAGCCTACTTATATCTCCGAGTAGGTATACCTTACTAAGATAGGTATAGACCTTAAGGAGCTTATTAGGTACTTATAGCGCGAAGACCTAGAAACTTAGCGCCGAAAAGCCGCTATAGAGTCGTCGACTCTAGGGTATAAGGGCTAGAGTATAGGACCTAAGGGTCTTTTATAATTTACGAATTATATATATATCCCCGCGGGGAGTAATCTTAGAAATAAACTACTAAGTATTTACTATAATAACCCCTTTATTAGCTATTTTAGTTAAACGCGGACCCTTAAGCTAATAAAAAGGAAATATCACTAGCCGAATCTCTACTAAGACGTCGTCGAATATATCTAGAATTACTAGGTCTATTAAGGTATTACTGTAAAGAGGTATAAGCCTTATAGAGAATTATAACCGCTCCTAATTCTAATAAGGCTATAGAGTAAGATCTTAATAGACTTTATTACTAGCTTACCGCTAGCACTTCTTAATAAGAAAGAAGTCGATATAATTTTAGTTATCGTTAATAGGTTCACGAAATACTTACTATTCCTTCCCGTTTCGTTAATAATTATAGCTATAGAACTTACCGAGTTATTCTACTGTTATATCGAACTCGTTTTTAGACCTCCTAAAGGTATCGTCTCGGACCGTAGTTCCTTATTTACTAGTAAATTCTAGTTAAATCTCTATTACCTTACCTACGTATATCTCCGTCTCTCGACGGCGTTTTACCCCTAAACCGATAGCTAAATAGAATATATAAACTAGACCCTCGAATACTACCTATAGTACTTTACCGGAGAGGAGTAGGTTACCTAGCTAAAGCTACTCGTAACTACCTAGTATATATATAATAACGCCGTGAATATAATAACTAGCGTAAGCCCCTTCGGAGCACTTATAGGCTACTTACCTAACTTCCGGTAATATCTTAAGGGTAAGACTTCCTATAGAGAGATCCTAGCAGTATCCGCACGAATCGAGAAGCTTAATAAACTCCGTCTAAGGCTATAGAATTATTAGCGAAAGGTAGCCGAATCTATAGTAAAATATTATAATAAGAGTTATAAACCGATATAGTTTAATAGGGGAAACCTTATCGGCCTCTTAACGAAGAACCTTCGACTTAAGGAGAGTAGGAAGTTACTACCCTGCTTTATCGGACCGTTCCGAGTCTTATAGTTAGTCGGTAAGTAAGCTTACCGCCTAAGCTTACCCTAATAATACGACCGAATCTATAATATCTTCTATATATCCCTTCTCGAGCTATAGCGGAAACCTACTCGAGAGGATAGTAAATCCCTACCGATACCTAACCTCGAAGATAAGGATAAATATAAAATTCAGGAAGTACGCGATAAGAAGTAAATTAGGAACGAACCTTACTTCCTAGTTAAATAGAAAGGCTAGCCCTCTAAATATAACTAATAGATTCCCTAAGAAGATATAGTAAACGCTACCGAAGCGATTTAGTCCTATAGGAAATAGCGAGATAAAGGTAAAATAGGAGGCTATAAGGATAGCGAAATACTACCGAAGATAAAACGAGTAACTATAGGATCGATACTAATTAGGCACCGATAAGATAGTACTACTTAGATCTCTTCTACCTTAAAGGGAAAATCGTCTATTAAATTCTCTACTAGCTTATTAGGTTCTATATTACTCTCGCCTATAGCCGCGGACTCGTCTATAACCTCCTACTAGGTATTATAGATTACTATCGAAATATAGCTAATAAAAGCTAGTTTTCCCTACGCCTACGAGATAAATCTATCGTTACTAGGAAGTAGGCGTAGAAGTTTCTTTAATCGGAACTCCTTCTACGTCTCTAGGCCTGCTCTAGCTTCTAGAGGAAGGATCCCTACGAGCTTAGAACGATAAGCTATAAGAAGCGCGTTATACTAACTCGAGGTTTTCTACTGGAAGGATAGTTAATAAATACCGAAACCTATAGAATATTAGATATACCTTAACCTTACCCTTATTCCTAGTAAGATTATTCTCTTTCCGATACGCTAGCTCTATACCGTCGAAATAGTTATAAAGATCTACTAAGGCCTCGGCGACTTCTAACCGAACTACCTACAGGAAGGGCTATTCTAGGAGGTTATTCTCCTTATCCGGATCGACTATATTATCCTAGAAATAAACCTTTACCTATCTTAGGATTATAGCTAAATTATAAGCGTCTCCTAATATTACCGTCGTAGCCTACCTTACGATTTAGTTCGAACTCTATACTAGGTTAGCGAAACTTACCGGAATATATATTATAGCTCTACCGGAATACTATTAATAAGCGATAGAAGCCTTAGTATCGAGGATATAATTAATCTTAAGGGGCGTATCTGTAGTTACGTTAAAGTTCTTTACTAAGGTCCGGAGACACTATATACTAAAAGTGTTTCGGTTTAATCGGGACTATATAGGTCGCGCGTATTCGAGGAGGTATCGTTAGGTTATCGATACTTACTCGGTAGAGAGAAAATAATAAAAGGGCGAGTAAAGATAGGGAAGAGAACTAAAGTAGCTAGAGGATACTAGAATAAGAGAATCTACTTTCTTTATTTATCTATATATACCCCGCCTTATACTCCTCTATCTATAATTAGCTACTTAGCTAGCCTATTACCTCGCTACTATCGGCGCGCCTCTTCGTTTAAACCACCGCTTAAGGGTAAGCGACCCTTAGAGGGGGGATAAATTATTACGTTATCTCCTCTTAAGGCTATACTTAGGTTTATGCCTTAGGCCGTAGGGCCTAATTTAATTCTACCGAAACGGCGGTCCTTCGGTAGTAAGTCGAAGGCTATTCGGTAGTATAGCTAGAAGGAAGCGCTATATATGCGTTACACGATCTCCCTATATCTTATTCTATTAACGACGAATCGATTAGAGATTAGTGGTCTCTCGATAGGGATTCGGTAGGGAAGCCGGCCCGAATGCACGATCTCGTATTACCCCTCCTTTAGCTAAATCGGACTGTATTATATATGTCTTTAGCTATAGGGACGAATATATATTAAATAGCTCTAGAGAGTGAGCTCCTTGAGGGGATCCTTAAGAAACAGTCTTTAACTTAATTTGACTTAGTGCTTTCTCTCCTACCTAATTAATAGGCCTTCTACCCTGTAAGTAGATACTATCATAAAGATCCGGTTAATAATCTCCGAAATTAGGGGTAACGGGTATCGATTCTTTACCGAAACCTTATTAAGTCCCCGGTAGTCGACGTAGAGGCGTAGGCTACTATTAGACTTTAGTATAAAGAGGATCGGAGCCCCTATAGGGCTCTTTAATTCGCGGATATAGCTATTCCTTATATTTTCGTCGATATACTGGCAGAGTTCCGCGAGTTCCTTTTATAAGAGGGGGTAGATTAGTCTAAAGGGGACCGTTATATTTAGAATAAGGTCGATAGCGTAGTCGTGGCTACCTATTTAAGGTAGGGTTTTTAAGTTTTCTGAAGAGAATATATTAAGAAAGTCGCCTAGCTCTAGGGGTAATTAATAGGGTTTCGAAGGGGTTTCGTTATTATTCCGGTCGATTAGTAGATATACTTCTTCCGGAAGTTTACTATAGCGAAAATATAAGCGTAGTTTCGAGCTACCTTAGTAAATTTCTTTAGGGTTAAAAGCTCGTAAGATTAGGTTCTAAACTACTACTACCTAAGGCGTCCGGCGAGATAGATATTATAGTTATAGATAGTAGTTATTAAAAGGAGTATAGGACTTCTATAAAGGCGAGAGTCGCGGTTGATAGCTATATAGTTATAGGTAAATCGGCGGGTAATCCCTCGTAAGTTAGTAGTAGTTATTAGGATTTTCTATACCCTATAACTAGGAGTTTATCGTTATTTAATACTAATAATTAGTAGTATAGCGAGTTTAGCTTATTAAAACTTATATTTCTTTATAAATTCGTAACTAATAAGGTCGACTTTAGCTCCGCTATCTAGATCCGTGAATATTTCGAGGCCGTTCTAGATAGAGATCGATATCTTAAAGTAAGACCGGATTCCTACTATAGGGAGTTAAGACGGAGATATAGGACTTAATCCGTCTCGCTATCGTTTTCCTAGCGTATAGCTTAAACTATAATAATAGGTTCCTTCGTTCTTAGGTAAGGGTATTTATTAAAGTAGTGTTCTTCGCTACTATAGTTATAGTAACGGTTACGTTTCCTATCCTTCCTAATAGGGTTTAGGTTATCCTTTAGGGAGGATTCGTTATTTCCTTTCTATCCTCTAGGCCTCTAATTAGAATATCTTTTACCTTTCTAGGACCCCTAAGGACGGCCCTAGACTAGATCCGAGTTTATTTTTCGGGGTAGATTATTAGTCGTTTTATTACGTTTTCGCTTACGGTTCGACTCCGACTTTTTTAGGTCCTAGAAGTAATATACGATATTAATTATCTCTTCGCGATTCTCTAGTAGTCGAATAATATAGCGATAAATCTTATCTTAGAGATCGTAGAGTAGGTTTATAAAGAAGGTAAGAGCCCTTTCCTTCTTAGTGGTCCTAGGGAAATATCTCTCGAGGGTATCTAGACGCGCGTAGAATTTACGAGGGTCCTTATCCTTTAGCTACCGGGCCTTTTTAAGCTAGCTTATAACCTTAGACTTAAGACTAGCTATATTCTTAATTAAGGTAAGCGTTTAGTCCCTAAAGTAGGGCTAGTTATCCTTAGGGTTTCGGGGGAGAGTTAGTCCCTTTTCGTCAGTATATTAGTACTATCTCTACTAATAGATAGGCTCTATATAGCTAAGTATCCTAAGGATTTAGGATCGACTATTATAGTATTATATAGGCGCTCCTTCGAATTATTATTATAGATTAAGGAGCTACTCCTAGCGCTATTAGAGCGTAAAGTTAAGGGTAAAGATAGGAATATTCTAAAGCTTAATCTCCCTATCCTTACCGGAGGATTTATAAGGGCTTCGGTAGGAACCCGCTAGTATTATACTAATTACGCTATAGCTAAGCTAGGACTTTAGGGTCTCTAGCTTATCTTAAAGTTCTTTAAGCCTCTCTAGCTTCTTAATTATTACTTAAGTAGCCGCGAGGTTAGCGTTAATACTAGATTTACTAGTAAGGGGATTAATAGGCGGCGTCTCCTCTTAAGTAGTAGTTAGGGTTTCTACTACGAGTTAAGGAGGGTTCAAGAGCTCTTTAGTAGAGGGGGTAGAGCGAGTTCTTAGCGCTATTTCTCCTAGGTAATCGAAAGAGAAGAAACAGAACTTATAATAATATTTACTTATAGGGTAGAAGGCCTATTAATTAGGTAGGAGAGAAAACACTAAGTTAAATTAAGTTAAAGACTATTTCTTAAGGATCCCCTTAAGGAGCTTACACTCTAGAGCTATTTAATATATATTCGTCCCTATAGCTAAAGATATATATAATATAGTCCGATTTAGCTAAAGGGGGGGTAATACGAGACTATATATTCGGGCCGGCTTCCCCGCCGAATCCCTATCGAAGGGCCGCCAATCTCTGATCGATTCGTCGTCGACAGAATAAGATATAGGGAGATCGTGTAACGCGTATATAGCGCTTCCCTTTAGCCGTACTGCCGAGCGGCCTTCGACTCACCGCCGAAGGACCGCCGTCTCGGCAGAATCAAACTAGACCCTATGGCCTAAGGCACAGTCCTGAGTATAGCCTTAAGAGGGGATAACGTAACAATATATCTCTTATCGCTATTTAAGCGGAAATATCGTCTATACTAAACGTCCCTAAAGACGACTAGCTTACTATATCTATATACTTTCTTAATACTAGAAAGTTACCGGATAATAAATAACTCTCGAAGGCCGTCCGGAAGTACGTATCTAAATTAAGTTTACGTCCTTATCCTAATAAGAGCGAGAGTAAGCGCTAGCTTATCTTTACCTACGATAATAGACTTTAAGTACTATATTTAGAGCCTATCTTTCGTAGAGATCTAGTTCGACGCCTATATAATAAGTATAGCTACCTTAGTTAGCTAGGCCTAAATAATATATTACGCCTATAGGCGTAGTAGCCTTAAATATAGAAATACGTTAAGATTTATATATACTCTTATTTAAGTTACTAAGTATCGTAAGGTTCACGAGAGGCTTTAGAACGAGAAGCTCCTTAATATTTAGTAAAGTTAAATATCCGTCCGTTTAAAAGATAGGGAATCGACTTAATTAGAAGGCTTCTAATAACTCTAAATAGTAACCGTTAGATAATTATAGCTATTAACTATATTACTAGTTAGCTAGTTATAAAAGCCGTTCTAGAAGCTACCGAAGAAGAACTTAGTCGATTTTTATATAAATAAATTTTTATAAATTTTAGTATACCCCTAGAAATACTTTTAGATAACGGACCTAACCTACTTTTAGGAGCGCTTACTTACTACCTAGATATCAGCCGGTGAGGTCTCTAGTCAGATGACCTCGTTGGTGGCCTGAGCCGTCAGGCCATCATCTCTTCGTCAGCAGCTAAGGCCTCGGCCTGATTGCTGCCTGGTTCCTCAGGCATCCTGTTTTATTCTGCAGAAAAGATCCATCACTTCCCTTCTGCAGAAGAACCCTATCTTTACATGTTAATCTTTAACAGATTCGTCCTTACCGCTCCTTGAAGCAACAACATCGGATATAACATCCAACTTCCCCGTCGTATTCATCTGATGTATTTGCTTATTGCGGACCCCTCTGGTCCGAAACTTCTTCATATTAACTTAAATCCTGTGTTAATCCTTACACTGTTATGTTGGCTATAAATATGGCCATCTTTTACATATTATCAAGTCAGTCAGTTAAATCTTAGTTAAATCTCAGTTAACCTCATAAGATCTCTACTCATTTAAGTCCTTCTTATCTTAAGTCTTACTTTACTAGCTGCTAGACCGCCTAGAGCCATTCGTCTTACCTTCTATCTTTAGGTGAAATCTTTACGCCTTAGAACCCTATATACTGACTGCTAGCACGTATCTACGTTACGTGGTACTAGCAACTCAGCGGACTTCAGCGCTTCAGCTACCTTCCCTAAGGTAATACCACGAAGTCTGATAGTTATGAGCCCGAGTCTGCTCTAACTAAAGATTTTATCCTGTCTTTATTCGTTTGGTCCGATCTCCGACCGTACGATCTTACCGTTAAGACCTTCCGTCTGATCTTTTATCACCTTTTATCTTAATCCTTCGCTATGGCCGAGACTAACTAGTAGACTATTACCCTACGGACCCCTAACGATTAGGTTCCTTAGTATACGCTATTAAAGCTGTAAGCCGAGATATAGAGTATTTAGTAATATATTAACCCTAAGGTGCCGGTAGTATCTCTGCTATAGCTACCTACCCGGCTAATTAACCCTACTGCTAGTAGCGTCAATCCTAGCGCTAGGACCCTTCTTGACCTTAATCCTAAGTAATAGGCTTTATATAAGCTACTACAGGGCGAATATGACCGTTAGCTTACTACCCATAATGTATATCTTAAGGTAGTTGATAGGATTGGTTAGGGTATTCGAAGATCTATCTTAAACGAGAACTAGCGCCTTATCCTGACTAAACCCCTACGTAACGCTATCCTTACGCTATAACGTAACTTTACTCCAATAGATATATCTCGTATACGCCACGTGGCTAAGCGCTAGTCAGCCCTATACAGCTAATAGCCGCCGAAGACTAACTTTAACGTATGGATCTATAAGTAGCAGGTTTGCTATACCGAGGCCTTAGATATAGGATTAGATGAATTTAAGCGCACTAAGCGTATCTCTAGCGACTTCCTTGAAGCAATCTTAGGCGTTTTATCCGAATTCACTACGGTTTAGACGAATCAAATTCGTAGTACTACGTAGCGTAGGGAGCTAGTGCTAGATTTCCTAGAGCTCATCGATAGCTACACGGACCATATCTGTATATAACCACCGCGCTACGTACCTAGGCTAGCCTACGTATCCTTTTAGGGCAGAGAAGCCGATACCGGTGACGCTAGTAACGCCGCTAGCAATACCGCTAGCAACACCGCTAGTAACAACGCTAGCAACAACGCTAGTAGGAAGCGATACCGTTACCTATACGAATCAGATCCGAATCAGGGTAACCATAGCTTTGCCGATTACCTTTATGTTAACCTAGCTATCAGGCTAACTAACTAGGTAGCCTAATAGGAAGTAAAGGATCGCTTTAAGAAGGCAGTAAAGAACGCGACCTTTGCTAGGTAATATAAGAAGGCCCTAGATAAGTATCAGCCTAACCGCCAGAAGAAGCCTAATTAGTAGTAAGAGCTAACATCGAATGAATCGGCTACGTAGCGCGCTAGCTTTACCACATTTATCCCGAAGGTAGCTATTAACGAATTACTTAGCACATCAGATAATATAGCCCTTAGCGCTTAGGCTAAATCACCGGCTAAACCGCTAACTAACGATATATAGTGCTACGATATTAGGGCAACACTATATATCTATAATAACCGCGCCCTTCTATCGAATTACCGGCTAGCGGTCTTATTAGTCCTTATTAGTAACACAGAGACCACGATTCTAGGTTTTAGCACCGTTAATTTAATACTAATAGATAGCCTAGATAGCACCTTATTCCCGTTACTCGAGGTAGCCTATACGCTAGGCTTTTATCTTAACTTACTATCTGCCGACCGAGCTACTAACGCTGGTATCTTCCTACGTAGTAAAGATAGCTTACTTAAAGAAGTAGATGGTACGCCTATCTACCGGCTTAACTGTAAATCGGGTATATACTTAATCCGATAGGACACTACTACGCCTAATAGCACTCTAACCTTAGGCCTCTACGCGGCTAACCACGTCTCTTTCGTCCCGTCTTTGATACGAGATCTTAGTAACTTCGCTCTTATATTATCCTACGAACTAAAGCAGTCAAAGGGTTTATCCGATCTCTAGTACTGTAGACTAGGCCACGTTAGCTATAAAGTTATTAGCCACCTTAAAGCGCATTTAACTAATATCTTAGTAGATTCATCTCCTTCTATATCAGACGATATATACGAGGTTTACAAGGTGACTAAGGCTAAACGTTAGATATTACGCCGGCTAATAGTCTATAATAGGCCATTCGAGGTAATTCACTAGGATCTTATCTATCACGTGCTATCTTTAGCTAGGACCTCCTATCTTTTATACTCTATTAATCCTATCACTAAGTATTAATTTAGTGACGATATTAGCACTAAGGACTAATACGCTGAGTTACTATTCGCCTAGATCGAATTTATCCGAACTTAGCTTAACCTAACGGTCCTTACTATCTACGCTAATAACGAGACGGCACTTATCCTATCTCTTTTATCCGAAGCTAGGTCCCGAGGCCTTAACCTAGAGCTATCGCTATCTTATACGCTAGAGCAGAACCCCTTCGCGGAGCGATACGGCGCGTTGATCTTAGCGATAAGCCGCTAGATAGTTAAGGATATAGGCCTACCGAGCTACCTCTGGCCTAAGGTAGCTAAAGCTTCGATCTATATCTAGAATCGTATACTATATAGATCCCTTGGCTAGCAGTCACCGTCCGAAGCCCTTTTATCTTATCTCGGCGATAGGGCGCTACACTAGCTACAGGCCAAACCTAACCTTTCGAATCTCAGAATCTTCGGATATAAGGCCTTCGTACGTATCGAGAATATCCCTAAGATTGCTAAGCTAGCGCCACGCGCCGCCATCGGATTCCTTATTAGATACGATGTATCTAATATCTGGCGTATCTGGATACCCGCTAAACGCCGTGTTATCCGCGCCCGAGACGTCGAATTCGACGAGACCTAATTCTTTACTGATAAAGCACCTTTCCCTATTTAAATCTTTGATGATTTATCCTAACTCATCACCACACTAGACGAATCGGCTTTAATACGTATCCTGGATAAGATTAATATCCCTAACGTTACTACTAATTTAGCGCAGCCTGACCTAGGGGGTAGGGACTAGGATATATACGGCTAACCTACGTAGTAATAATACTAGGACTAGGACTAGATCCTTAGAGATACGCCCCTTACGCCCGAAGAGCCGATATACGATAAATTTAGCCAACCGGCTAGCCCACAGTCTTCGTAGCTGATATAGCTAATAGTCCTTATCGATAATACCGACTTTAACGCATCTAGCTATAAGCCACTATTTACTACTACGCTACTCATCGGCAAGAGATCTCGCTCTGATTCACTAGAGCCACTAGATTAAGGATCGGATAAAAAGCGCCCTCGCGTTAACTTAGCGGCATTCTTTCAGGCCTTCGCGGCTAGCAGCTAATCGCTGCTAGGCAAGCTATTAGTATTAGCTATTTAGCCGCCACTGCCGGATTACCACTATCTCCGCGAGTATCCGTATCGAAGGGAATTCACGTTAGCTATACATGTTAAATTCAACAAGCTTCTTTAGATAAATATATTCGAACTAGTCAGCGCTAGCCTTATCTAGTAGGTATACGCGCGTGAATACGGCAATATTAGCCAGAAGTACTACCCCCGGTACTAAGTTATCCCTTTACGATAGGTATATAACTATAAATCGGACGAATCGGGTTACGTTACACGCTTTAAAGCCTGTTTATGCGTCCGAGGTAATATCTAAGTCCCTAACCTATAGGACACGCGTACTAGTACCCTTATAGTACGTACCTTTAGGACCCTTATCGCTATAATCACTACGTTTAACCTAGAGACCTTTTAGATAGATATAGTTAACGCTTTCTTAAATAGCACGCTTAAAGATAAGGTCTACTGCTAGTATCCGCCCGGGATAGGATTATATAGTAAGTAGTTAAGACTAAAGCGTGCCCTATATAGCCTTCGAATTACTAGTAAGCGCTAGGAGACTAATATTAGGACTAAATTAGTGTTACTTAGCTTCGAGACCTACCCTAAAGACCCTTCGCTATATTCGGATAGAAAGATAATTATTATAGTATTTATTAATAACTTCCTTACCGTATTCTATTTATCTGAATCCCGCTACGCTTACTATATTAGAGATCTCCTCGAGAAGGAATTCGAGATAAAACGTAGCGGCGAGCTCACTTAATTTATCGGGATTTGTATTATACGCTATCAGCCGACCTGAAGGACCTAGATTAGTTAAGCTATATATATCGAGAAGATAGTAGCAAGATTTAACCTATTTAGCTATCGCCCTTACTATACGCCTCTTCTATCTAATATCTCTTAGATCCTCTAACCTACTAAGTCACTACCTAATCCGAAGTTAATTTATCTTTATTAATAGAAGTATAGCTTAACCCTTTTTCCCGCTATTTAGACCCGGCTAGACACTGCCTTTACTAACTAGGTCCTTACGCGGTCCCTTATACGCTACACTAACTAATATCTTAAAGCTATAGACTATCTAATATTATATCTCTATACTACTAGAGATCTTAGTATCTACTATAATAGGATAAAGCGATATATAGCCTTCACTGCTGTATCGGATATAAGCTTTACCGATAGCCCGGACCGGTAGAGCTCCGAAGGATTTATCTTTTGCCTATTCGGTAGTCTAATTAAGTAGCTAGCTAGGAAGTAGCGCACTATTTTAACGTTAACTACCGAGGCTAAGCTACTAGCTATTAGCTACGTAGCAAGAAATTATTATTAGATAAAACGCCTATTTCGATTTATCCGATTCGACCCTAACTACCCCGAGGTGATTCACTATGATAACTAGCAAACAGTAGACCTTTTAATACGCGAGCAGTCTATCTTCTAAACGAAGCTTTACTACGTTAATATTCACCGGCTTTAGGTGCGCTAGGAAGTACAGGCAAAGCGCCTACAAATTAAGTAGCTTAATTCATCAGAAATACCTACTAATAGTCTAACTAAGCTATTAACGCGTGTGAAGCATAAAGCTTTTATACGCCAGATCGGGATAGAACTAGTACTATCGAAGATCACCGTTTCGTCCAGTCCTCCAGCAAATTCGCTAAAGAACTGAGGGGGTATATTAGCTAGTAAGGTCTCTAGTCAGATAACCTCGTTAGTGGCCTAAGCCGTTAGGCTATTATCTCTTCGTTAGTAGCTAAGGCCTCGGCCTAATTACTACCTAGTTCCTTAGGTATCCTATTTTATTCTGCAGAAAAGATCTATCACTTCCCTTCTACAGAAGAACCCTATCTTTATATATTAATCTTTAATAGATTCGTCCTTACCGCTCCTTAAAGCAACAACATCGGATATAATATCCAACTTCCCCGTCGTATTCATCTGATATATTTGCTTATTACGGACCCCTCTAGTCCGAAACTTCTTCATGTTGACTTAAATCCTGTGTTAATCCTTACACTATCATATTAGCTATAAATATAGCCATCTTTTATATATTATTAAGTCAGTTAGTTAAATCTTAGTTAAATCTTAGTCAACCTCATGAGATCTCTACTCATTTGAGTCCTTCTTATCTTAAGTCTTACTTTGCTGGCTGCCAGACCGCCTAGAGCCATTCGTCTTACCTTCTATCTTTGGGTGAAATCTTCACGCCTTAGAACCCTGTATGCTGACTGCCAGCACGTATCTACGTCACGTAGCACTGGCAACTCAGCGGACTTCAGCGCTTCAGCTACCTTCCCTAAGGCAACACCGCGAAGTCTGATACTAGAACTTTTAAAAACGCGATATTAAACGACTACTCCCTATTACCCCTATATAAATAGAAAGGTTAAAAACTTAAATAGACTACTAGGTTATATATTAATAAAGCACCTTATAGGAAAGCTAATAAGAGTATAGGATCTATATCTACCTTAAGCGGTTATTACTATATAGATCCGGGAGTATACTATAACCGGACTTAGCCTATTTTATTTAGTATATAGTATCTATCTACGTTTATCTAATAATAATTTATTACGAGATATTCTATTATTTATAGAAAGGGCTAAGGAACTTTAAAGCCTTAGCAACGCGCGGCCGAAAGTAAATAAACTTTTACTAACGCGCGCTATTCGGATAAATCGCGTTCGTAATAGTCTTATTACGAAGATAAGCTTTAAACTAGACGATTAGGTACTAGTTCGAAATAAAGCTCCGTAAAAGTACGAATTAAAGTAGTTTAGCCCTTATAAAATCCTTTCTGCCTATCTACTTAGTACTTATATATTAGCGGAGCCTAGCGGATATATACTTTATACTTTAATTAATAAATCTCGCCTTCTAGGAGTAAATATAAGCGATCTAAAAGCTTTATAGTCTTCGCTAGTAATATAAGCTACCCTCCGGCGTAAGGGTTTAAACTTACTAAAGCCTAAAGAGATCTTAAAGATTATTTAGTAAGATAATACCCCCCTTTCTTACTAAGACCTTTTAACGTTTACTTAAGAGGAATAGGAATAATTTAAACTTAACCGAGTAGATAGTATACGCCCGAAATAAGTAGAGAAGGACTAAATCGCTAGGAACGTTCTTAACTAGTATCGGAAATAAGTTAACGCCACGAATAAGAAAGTAGGAAGAAAGATAGAGGATTAGGACAAAATTTAATCCTCTAAAAATAACTTAGATAAAGATAAAGATATTTATCTATCGCTATCTATAAATAGACCTTAGGACGCTAATGTCTAGGAATAGACGCTTTTTAATAGTCCTTTTACTATTATAATTCCTATAGCTAAGACCTAATAAAAGGAAAATAAAATATATTTAATAGAGACCTAATATAAACTACTATTTAATTATCCTTAAGATTACGCTTCTACTTCTTATACTTCTCCCTAAAAGGATTCGAATCCGTCTCTTCTTCCGATTCTAACGAAGAGCTTTCGGACTTATTAAGCTAGCTATACTTAATTAGCTAAGTCTTAAGAATTTATCGGGTAACTTTAGCCTCTTTAATAACTTCTATAAGAGCTTTATAAGCTTTACTAGCTAGTATAAAGTTTTTAGTACTTTATACTACTAGATCGTTTAAAGGATTCTTAAACTATTTATTCTTAAAGTATATCTTTTTCTTCTCCTTTCCCTTTACTTTAGAAGACTTTTCCTTACTTCTATTACTATCCTTTTCCTTCTCTTTCCCTTTTTTAGGTCCCTTCTCTTTATCCTTAGTTAACTAAGTACGTTTAATAATAAGCGTTCCTAACGGTTCCTATACTAAATAGTAATATAGATTAGTTTTAGCGATATAGTCCCTTACCTATTTTACTAGGCCGCTTTCTTCCTAGAGCGAATATCTAATACCGGCCGAGTTAAAACTATAGTTACTATAAGCACTATTAAATAAAATTCGACTATCTATAGCTAGAACTCGGTAGCTTACGAAGGGACCTTTCCTATCATTATAATAATTATATACTTCGCTATCTAGGGCCCCCTTACCTACTTACTAAACTAAATAGGCCTATAAATAACTAGATATAGCGTAAGGCTTTAGGCCTTTACCTATACGCTAGTTAATATCCCGGATAATTTTAACCGCTTTAACTAGTTCCTTATTAGATCCGGAGTTAAAACCGCTCTTTAAAGGATTATAGCGTATATCTAATCTAGTTAATTCTAGAAGACTTCGTTAGTATCTTATTAAAGAAGAACGTTATTAAATACTTACTAGCGTCCTTATATATAGTCTATTCTATAGCGGGATTAAAGGCCTCTACTCGACCCTAGTTATTAACAGCCTTAGTTATACTAGAACCCTCTCTAGTATTATTACTAGCGTTACCTCTAAATAAAAAGAAACGACTAAGGCCTTTTACCCGCTTTATAGAAGACTCGGTCCCTAGAGCCTAGGTATAGAATTCTTCTCTAGGACCGAAGTCCGAAACGGTTAGAAGCTCGATATTAGAGACTTCTAAGATCTTAGATAGAGACGCGTTAGAAACAGGCGAAGCTATTTAACTATTAATAAAAGTAAATAGAAGGAGATTAGAAAATATACCTATAGTATTAGACTTAGATAGTTAGGATTAACTTAAGGACTTAGAAGACTTTAGTAATTTTATTCTCTTAACTAAGGACTTTAGGGAAAAAGAAGAAGATAGTTACGGTCGGGGGATTTACTAGTATATATATTAAGATCTTTCTTTATTTAAAATTTCTCGTCGGTCGCTAGCGACTATATTTTAGTAAGAGCCTATATTTCTTTATTCGTCTATATCCGAAGCCCTTCTAACCTTCGGATAGACTAAGACTTTAGGGTAGAACTTAACCCCTTTTAGACTCTCTTTTATATTTATTATCTTCTCGCGGCCTTTTACGTTCGTGAGGTTTCGTGACCTTCGAAACTCGAGGACGAGTTTTGGTTAAGTAGGGGAGGATATTATCCCTAGAACCTTCCGGTTATAAGGGTACATTTCTTTCCTAGGCCTTTCGGCTACGGTCACGTGCGGCCTTACGGCTGCATCCTTTCCTTTTATATATAGTCTCTATCTTTTCCGGATATTAATGGACATGTCTTATCTCCCTTTTGGATCACAGTAGGATACTAATATTAAGCCTAATAATAGAGATTCCCTCTATTTGCTATTACTATATTTACTATTAGGATCTTTCCTTATAGGATTTACCTTTTTATAGCCTTTCTAGGCCTTCTTAATATTATTATTCTCTCTTTTTCCTTAGATATCTTATTTAATAGCTTCGCTTAATATTAGAGAAATCTTACCTATCTTTCTTTATATAGATCGCTCCTTTACGTTATACGCCCGATCGCTAATTTTTTATTTAATACTTAATTACTAATTTAATATTACCTTATTAGCTAAACTACTAATTTAAAACTATTAATTCGCCTTTACTAGTATATAGTACTAGCTAAAACTATTAATTCTTAATTCGCCTTCGCCTTAAGTTTAGTATTAGATAAACTATTAATTCTCTTTACCTAGATTCTAGTATTAGATAAACCCCTTAACTTTCAAATTTTAACTTTCTTAATCTTTACCTAGTATTAGGTATTAGTTAAAATAATATCTATCTAAGATTTAACCTGTATAAGTACCTATATAGCTTAGTAGGATTATTATAATTTTATTACTGATACTACTACTATAGGCCTTATTATATAGATTACTAATACCCCTAAAGAATTTACCCTTAACCCTTTAGATCCCCTCGTAAATATCTAGGATTTTAATATTTAGCTTAAAGATACTACCGAAATCCTTTATTAGTTAAATTTATATCGCTTCCTTAATAGGGATATTAAGTAGCCTAATAAAATATCTCCTTATATAGCTAGTTAGGTTAAAACTTCGAAGAAGATCTAACGCTAGCTATTTTAATTAATTCCTAAAGATATTAATAGATTAATTTAAATTATCTATTACTATTATAATTTTACTAATTAATATATTATCTTATTAAAAAAGGTCCTTAACTTTATAGGATATAACGCTACTTATAGAGATATTATTACGTTCTAGAATCTTCGTTATTTAAACTTCTCTTCTCTAATTAAATTTATTACTTCCTTAAGAGAAGCTTATACTAAGATAGAAGAGTATATAATAATATCCCTTATAATTATTACTTAAATTATACTTTACGAGCTCGAATCCGATAATCCTATAATAATAGCTATAAGATATTCTATCTATAAGAAGAGATTCGCTAAGATAGATAATTTTAAGGCTAAGGATTTATTTAGCTTATTTAATAAGGTTCTTAATAAGCTTTATAAGCTTAGAATAATATTTACTATAGCCTTAATTACTAATAATAGTAATAAGACTAAGAATATAGGCTAAACTAATAATAATAATAGTAAATATTAGCCTCTTAAGAATTCCCCTTTATTTATAAAAGGATCTAATAACTTTAGGTTACTATTAAGAAGTAGATAAAGGACTAGATTAATAAGGATAACCAGATAATATCTAAAAGTAATAATCTCTTTTATATAGGATCTAGTTATATAATTAAAAACTATCTATATCTTATTATTAAGTACTAACTAGCGAATTAGAGATCTATTAAAGATATTTAGGTAAATTTTCTATAGAGAAATAAGGATAATCTAGTAGCTATCTATCCTAATAATTATAAAGAGAGATTCAAGAATAGAATTCGTAAGGATAGTAGTTCAAATCCGCTATTCTTAAATTTAAATTTATCTAGCTAACTAGGTATACTATTAATATTAACTCTAATATCTTAAATACCATTATTAATATCGACTACTTAACCTATTATTATAATAAAGCCTAAAGAAGTAATCTTAACTCTATAAATTAGTTAGATAGCTTACACTAGCTTAATTCTTTAATAAGTTTAATAAAAATAAGGGACTTCTACTATTACGACTAGTAATAATAATAATTTACAATACTACTATAGTATATTAGCTAGTTAGAATAATAAAGATATATCTAATATTAATAACTTATTAACTAATATAATAATTAATATTAATAACTAGTTTAATTCTAGATATAAACTATTAGGCCCTAATAGCCCTAAAGGCTAGGGCCTAAGTATAAATTCGATAAGGAAGACTAAGTCCTATAATTATCTATACTACTAGAGTATACTAAAATATACTAATTCCTCTTTTAATAGTAATAGTTACTTATAGCTAAGGTAAATAGATTATAGATTTAGGAGCTTTAAGGACGATTTATATTAATAGTAATACCTTAATTAATTTTTAGGCTTACTAAGATAATAAAAATTATAGGTATTAGACCTTGGAGGGTCGATCTTTTATATCCTTAGGTAAGGTAGTTATAAGAATTAATTTAGTTTTTCCTAACTATATAATTATTAACCTAGATATTAAATATAAATGCGTTCTAGAAGGTCTATTTAATTTATTATTAACTATAAGGATATTCTACGACTATAGTATAGGTTAGAAAGATTAGAAGAATATCTTCGTGGATCCTAGTGATAAGTTAAAGATTCTAGCTTATACCTATAGGAAAAGGGGTATACTATTTTTATATACTTTATTAATTCGACCTTTATTAGCTACTAAAAGGAAGGCCTCTTCGCTTATTACTTAGATATTTATCTTTATAATAATAATACCTAAATTAATATATTTTAGATTAGGCTATATTAGCTAACTAACTACTAAGATTAATTACTATTAAATTAGTAATAATATTTATAGAGATAATATATTTAACTATAACCTATATTATTAAAGGTTAAAAAGATTATTTCTTATATCCCTTAGCTAAGAGCTATAATACTATAGTAATCTATATAATGGGCTAAAGTAGAATTAATTTAATTATACTAGGCTAATATACTATTTATAATAATCTTAAGGAGGGAAGAGGCTACCTTATATTCTTCTATAGAAGAATAATATTATCCTTTCTACTAAACGCGGTATCGGTCCTTCTAAGCTAGTATTCTTAGCTCCTATGTAGTTTCTATATATCCTACCTATTTTATTGAGACTTCTATTCTAGACCCTTTTCCTACTCTTTGTACCCTATTATCTAATATTTTCTTAATCTAGTACTTAAACTCTCTATTAACTAGTAGAGAAGCACATTATAATTTATCTACGATTTATAAGAGTAATAGATCTATAGCGGCTAGTTATATAAGGTCTATATAGAATATTAGGCATATACTAGTTAGTATATCTAGTGATATAGTATATAAAGATAGTACCTCTTAAGTAGTATATCTTCTATAGAGCTAATTAAGTTTCTTTGAGTACTATTAGGATTAAATATTCTTAAGGTTTAACTATACTTAGTCCCCTTCTTAGTAAGTTAGCGCTACCTAGCGTAACTAGTTGGTATATTCCTATTATCTATCTTACGCGGCTATAATTACTACTTATACCTGATTAGCTATTTCTTAGAGTTATTTTACGAATATTTTATCTACCTACTAAGAGCTGGTACTACTAAGTATAGGCGAATTATCTTCTTTAATACTAATAGGGTTAATATAGTAGTTATATATAAAGAAGAATAGTAATATTCCGGTTAAAGTTATATCCTAGTTATTAATTACTACTATAATAACTAGTAGGAGATTTATTTAGTTATTATATATATAGGATATAAAGATCTATAGGATTCTCTTAATCTCTTAGTTCGCTTGGTTAGTAGCCTTATTAGTTTATAGAAAGCGATAGAGAGTTAGTATTAAATTAATAGCTTTTTATAAATAATCTCCTAAAACCTACTAATAAATTATATCCCCTAACGTAATTCACTACCGAACGGGCCACACCACCGAGCGGGCCACCATCATCCAAAATCGCGTCCTCCTCCCTACCTACCAACTTCAACCGCCTACCATACCACCAATTCGCACTGAATCTTCGCATAAATCGGCCAATCAGGAGGGCAAGATACTATTAGCTATTAGCGACCTCGAGAGCGGCCGAATCAGCTCAATTCGCGCAGCAGCTAAGCTATATGAAATCCCCCGTACTACGCTGCAGGCGCGTGCTCAAGGCCGAGTCTCACGACAGGAAACACGCGCAAATTGCCATAAATTGACTGCCTTAGAGGAGGATTCGCTAGTTAAATGGATCTTCTCGCTTGATTCACGTGGAGCAGCGCCTAGGCCAGCTCAAATTCGAGAGATAGCCGATATCCTACTAGCAACGCGTGGCCAGGACCCTTCGCCTACTATAGGCGCTAATTAGGTCTCAAAGTTTGTGAAACGCCATAAAGAGCAGCTTAAATCGCGCTATTCAAGATCCTACGATTACCAACGTGCCCAAAACGAAGATCCTCGGTCGATTCGTGTGTGGTTTGAGAGCGTGAAGCGTGCGGTGGAGGAGAATGGTATCCTCGCGGAGGATATTTATAACTTTGATGAGACTGGCTTCGCGATAGGCCTTATATCGTCACAGAAGGTGGTTACTCGCGCTGAATACTACGGTCGCCGCGCTATCTTACGGCCTGGAAACCGCGAATAGGTTACTGCTATCGAAGCTATCTGCGCTAATAGCTACTCGCTACCGCCATACGTGATATTCGCAGGGAAGGTCTATATCGCTAGCTGGTTTAAATCAAATCTACCTAGCGATTAGCGAATCGAAGTCTCGAAGAATAGCTGGACTACCGATAAGATAGGCCTTCGCTAGCTACAAAAGCACTTTATCCCACACACAAATTCGCGCGTACGAGGTCGATATCGGCTACTGATTCTTGATAGCCACGGTAGCCATCTTACACCACAATTCGATAAGATCTGCGCGGATAATGATATTATACCGCTTTGTATACCAGCGCATTCTTCGCATCTACTCCAACCACTAGATATTAGCTGCGTCGCACCGCTAAAGCGTGCCTACGGTCGCTTCGTCAGCGATCTAGCCCGTGCTAGCTACAACCACATCGATAAGCTCGACTTCCTCGCAGACTACCCACACGCGCGAGTCGAGGCCTTTAAGCCG
Source organism: Penicillium janthinellum (assembly GCA_027569415.1). Classification (NCBI taxonomy): domain Eukaryota; kingdom Fungi; phylum Ascomycota; class Eurotiomycetes; order Eurotiales; family Aspergillaceae; genus Penicillium; species Penicillium janthinellum. The sequence continues at coordinate 35,844 of JAPDFA010000083.1, read as the reverse complement.
CAGACTATACAAAATAGCTTCGCTGCTACCGGTATCACTCCGCTTAATCCAGATCGTGTGCTAGCTCAGCTAAATATCTCGATCAACACGCCAACACCACCAGGTAGCCGGCCAAGCAGCAGATCTAGCCAATTCACACCAAAGACGCCTAAGACAGCGATTCAGCTACAAAGACAGGCTAGGGTACTCAAAGACCTATTAAAACAGCGGTCAAATAGCCCTCCAACGCCCTCAAAGACTGCTATGGATCAGATTATCAAGTGTGCCTATCTAGCGATGCATAGCGCTACGTTACTAGGCCAGGAAGCAGCTACTCTACGCCGCGCGAATGAAAAGAAACTCCAGAAACGTACACGCTCGAATCGGCAGATAGCTCACGAAGGCGGCCTAACTATCGCAGAGGGCCTACAGCTAGCTCAGCAGCCAGAGCAGCTAGTCGAAGATAGCCAGGTAGTATCGCATGAGGCAGGCGAATCGGCGAATCAGGCAGATTTGCCACGCAGGAGGGCTCCGCAAAGGTGTAGTAGGTGTGGGGAGATTGGCCATAAGATTAACCGATGTAATAAGCGCTAATTTGAGATGAATTGATATTGTTTTGGTTACATTATCTTGATGTAAAATTTTTTAATGGGGGTGGGTGGCCCGCTCGGTGGTGTGGCCCGTTCGGTAGTGAATTACGTTAGTTACTAATAATTACTAATAGTAGACTATAATATATATAGAAATATACTAGGAAGGCTTCTGCTACTTATTCTACTATTATTTTGATTATTCTAACTAGGATAATCCTTATTATTAGCTAATTAATAATTATAAGGAGATTCGTTACCTAGATTCCTTTTATTAATAGTAAGCTAGTAATAAAGTCTATAGAGATCCTAGCCTATATTTACTAAGGAGTAGATAGTAGTTTAATAGTCTATACTTTATATCTCTCTAGATAGTACTCTAGCTATAAATATCTTTTACTACCCTAAGCTAGAAGAATTAGTAAGATAGTATTATATATAGTATCGTACCCTAGATAGCCTATAATATAAGTGATGAAGATTGTTGCGATCGAGATCTTTGTCCATTTGCAAATTCATGGCAGATGCCTTTCTCCTTCTTCTTCTTGTAGGTCTCCGACCGGTGTTTTCCTGTTGATAGATTGTCTCTGCCTCTATATAAGGCCTCTTCTTTGCCAGATTGTTTCTTCTCCCTTAGAGATCTTCAGAGATTCAGAGATTGCTATCTTAATCAATTGACTGCTTCTTCTTCAAGTGTTCCTGTGCGTAGCTGCTGGCCGAGTTAGCCCTAAACGTTTTCCAGACGTTCTTAGGTTCTGCGCCCGATACGTGTCTCTTCCACTATTATTTCCTTATTTCAAAACCTCCCTAAAAATCTAAAAACATAGTTAAAATTTTTCTATTATCAGTTTTCATTTCCTTAATCTTCTTTGAATTGATTTATATCCTCACTGGATTTTTTTACGTATCTCCTTAAGTGTATTTTTGCTGTTTTAATTTAACCTTCGGCTTCGGACCTAGCCCGGGCCTAACCACTAATATAATATGTGATCCTACTTTTGCTACTAAACAAGTAGCTAAGGAAGATTATAGTGACTATACCTTTACGACTATCGTAGGTAATAAAATATAGGTAATAGATATACCTAATAAATATACTCTACTACCCCTTTCTGTGTTAATAGAGGGAGAAAAATTTGATATTTAGTTAAGAGATACGAAGAGAATCCTACTTCGAAAAAATCTCTACCGCTTTATTAACGCTAATATTCGTCGTCTAAAGAGATCTAATACGGCCGCTACAGCTAAATAGGTTAAGATCTTAAGAGATATCTAAGTCTAGCTTTTTTAGAGTATTTCACTAAAGATTAATACTATAGTAGATAATAGGCGATTTAAATACTAATTCGTAGATAAATATATTAAAGCGTTAAAATAAACCCTTAATATAACTAGGTATAACGCTGCTAAATCTAATTATATACGCTTTCTGTAGCTTAAAAGAACTTAATTTACTTCTACCTCTAATTTTATTAATTCCCTCCGCGATACCTACGCTAATCTATCCCGAAGAATTTAAGTGCTACTATTCTTAGTTCTTTAAAAGCTTCTTCTTAGGATTTCTAAAGATAACTATATAATAGTTACTACTCGATACACTTCCTTATATAAGAAATACCCTAACCTAGATAATATTACCTTAATCGTTCTTTTCCGACTATTTAATAATATTTATAACGAACTTAAGACTTCCGAAAAACTGTTTGCTACTTCCTTAGTTAGATCTAACAGTAGCAATAACTTTAATAGTTCTAATAATAATAATAGTCCCTCGAATAATTTCCTTCCTCTTAAGAATAAATCACCAAAAACGATAAATATCTAGAAATAGGTCCTTAAATAGATTAATAGTATAAATTAAACTACTCTAAATAGCTAATATACCTTTTATAGATAAGGAGGCTACCTAGCTAAAACCTATCTATACCTTAGCGTTAAATATCGTTACCTAGACTAGAAATCAGTTCCTAGTATTTAGGTAAATTACCTATAGAGAAACAAAGAATATCTAAATACTCCTCTACTAGATAATTAGAGAAAATTATACGATAATAGGATACGCAGAGATAGCTTACTAAATCCGAATCCGAACAAATAACTAGTTATTCCCTAAAATATAAATAACATTTCTATAGATATAGTAAACCCGTTATCCCTTCCTATTATTTCTTTAAAAGATCTAATAACCCTAAAAGATCCAACAACTTCAAAAGATCTAATAGCCCTAGCGATTAATAACGACAAAGACTATTTTTACCCTTAAGGTTTTTCTTCTATTACGCTTTAGATCTATAACCTAGACCCTACAAAAGAAATCCTATACGACTTCGATATAAATCGTGGTCTTTCTCTCGCTAAATTTTAGAAGACCCGTAGAGAATAGATCGTTAATTTAGGAGCTTCTTACTTAATTTATATTAATAGCGATACTATTATTCATTTTTAACCTTTTTTAGACTACTAATACTAAATATTAGATAGCAGAACCCTTATATCTTAAGGAAAAGTAATTACTCGAATCAATTTAAATTCCCCGACCGAATTTAGTAGCTTAACGTTAAATATGAATTTTTCCTAGATAGTGAATTTAATTTATTTTTAATAATATATACGCTTTAAGATTATAGGATAGGATAGAAGGATTAGACTAATAAATTCGTCGACCCTAAGAACGAATTAATAATTCTTACTTACGCCTATAGGAAAAGAGGTATACTATTTTTACTAATAACTACCCTTACGCTATTAATTACCTTAGAACAGAAAGCTCTAAATCCTATTACTCTAGCTTATTTAATAGTAATAATTACCCTAAACTTACTTATAGACGACTTAGCTATATTAGATAACCTACCTTAAAGGTAAATCACTATCGAATAGGTAAGGATATCTAAGGAGATAATATTTTTAACTATAAACCCTATCGTTTAGCTAAAGTAAAGAAAATTATCTCTTATACGCTATAAAGACGTACTACTAAGCTATTTAAAGTAGTTATTTAGATCTATATCCTTATAAGCCTATAGGAATTAATAGCACTAACTATATTATTAGAATTTATAATAATACTACTAGACGACGATAGGCGATTCTAATTAAAACAAAAGATACGTCTTCCTCTACTATAAAAAAGTTCTATATTATTATCTTTTAACACTACGAAATACTAGCTAAGGGAATAGCGCCTAGATAATAAGAAAGGTCTTCGTGAATAGCTCGCCTAGATTAAAGAAAAAGGATACGAGGTAATAATTAGCGCGCTATATAACTATAAGCAAAATAGTATTATAGAGTTAACTAAATATATTATTATATAAGGTTCCCAAGCACTAATAATTACCGCGCTAAATACGCCCGCGTTTTTATAGCCTAAAGCAGTAATTATAACTACCTATATTTTAAATCGTATTCGCCGTCTAGGTAATACCGAGTCTCTAATTAAGAAATAGAATAAGGGGCTTAATTTACTATAAGGTCCTATAGATTTAGGGTTTTTACGCGTTTAGTATTTAAAAGCCTACGTATATATCCTACTAGAAAAACGAATTAAGGCTAGAAAGATAGACCCTCGCGTATAGATTAGTTATTTAGTTAGTTATAAAGGAGAAAATAATTATTTATATAGGATTTATAATCCTACAAAAAGAGAGGTTATTCTTCGTCGCGATATCACCTTTTAGGAAGAACCTACGCTAATTTAAACTTCCTAAAGTCCGGACTAGAATATTACTAATAAAATATTACTTACTAATCTAGAATTTCAAAGATTAACGATTTATAGAAAGGTTTAAGAATTACCGCTAAAGCCCTAATTATAATAGAATAATATATTACCGGCCGTGATAATTACACTAATTTAACTAAAACAAATTATTCTCGCGCTAAATACACTAACCGTTACTCTACTAGTTAACCTAGATATACTAATTCCCTTAATTAAAATATCTTAATAGACTTAAATATTACTAATAGTAAGAATAACGGATAACCTAAGAAATTTTTATGTTACACTAGAACGATTTAAAATACCTAAATCCTAAAGGTATTTAATACTAGAAAGACCTAATCGTTAGTCTATCGAAACCTTAGTTAACCTAATTAACGTTCTTTAACCTCTATAAGCACTAAGAAAATCCTAATAATAAAGAACGGCTCCTAAATTACTACCTAGAATAATTCCTAATCTAAAAAGTAAAGAATACGGTTCCTACCTTATAGTCACTATAGATAACGGATATCTTTCGCTAGGGATTTCTTATACTACTATAGAAAAAATTCGATCTTTAGATATCTTAATTCTAGATACTTATTAAGAAGTAATAAATTCAAAATTCGCTACTTAATAGTCAGAAGCTAAGAAAATTTAATTAGCGAAAATTAATATAGCTAAGGCCCTCACTATCGTTCTATACCTACTATAGGGAACATTAATTTTACTAGGAAAATAGGTCTATAACCTTAAAAGAGATAGTAACGGCTATATTATTAAATTTCGTGTAAGATAGGTAGTTTATAGTAACCGCTAAATACTAGGTATTAATTTCTAACTAGATAAAAAATATTCTCTAGTCGCTTCAGACTCCGTAGCAAAATTATTTATTTTAACTACTACTATTCGAAAATAGAAAATTTATTAATAGGATATTATAAGCGCGTATCTTTATACGGTAATTAATAATAGAGTTATTTTTATACAATAACTAACTAGCCACGAATTTTATAGAACTAATAGTATTAAATATATCTATATACTTAATTAAGCTCTTTATAGTCTACGCTAAGTAGGCTATCTTTAGTATAACGTATTTACTACTAATCTTACTTAATTAGGCTTAAAACCGTTCGACTCCGATAGATATATCTACACTAATAATAAAAAGATAGTTTTTATGTTAATTTACGTTAATAATATCCTTACTGCGGGACTTAAAAAAGAGATTAATAATATCTAACACGGCCTAGAACAAAAAAGACTATTAAAAAAACTCCTATTTTAAGGATTCCTTAGCTATAATATAATTATTAAACTATTAGGTTATATCTTTATAAATTAATAAGAATATTTAACGAATCTACTCTATAATAAGAATATAGAAAATTTAAATCCTCTGCCTATTCTACTAAGTCCTTCGTAGTTAATTCCACGACCTAATTCCTAATAATAATACGAAGATAAACTTAAATACGCTAAAAAGATAGGAAAGATCGGATAGTTATTAATTAAAATACGACTAGATATTACCTATACTATATTAAAATTATAACGTCGATCTAGTTCGCCTAGAAGAGATAATTTTCTTATATATAAGGATCTTCTATATTACTTTACTAGTACTCTTAAATTAGGTCTACTATTTAGAAGTGACCCCTCTCGTTCTTTAGAAGGATTTATTAACTCTTTATACAGTAACGCCAAAGATAGAAAGTTAACTAAAGCTTTTATGTGGTTCTTCGCTAGTACACCTATCTCCTAGTTATCTCGGAGATAGGATATTATTATATCTTCTTTAATAATAGCCGAATATTACGCGATAAGCACTACTTTAAAAGAAGGTCTTTACCTCGCGCGAATCGCCGCCGACTTACAACTAATTCAACCTCTTAACTAAGATAAGGATTTTCAAAACAATAATCCTTTACGTTTACACTATAACTCAGTTAATATAATTACTACTGTCACCTAAGGGAAATTAGCTATAAAACTCTTATAGATCAGCACCCGGTACTATCTTACTCGTGACTATATAAAGAAAAGATTAGTCACTCTGATTAATATTCTAAGCAAAGACAACCCTACCGATATTCTCACTAAAGCGAAGCCAAAGGCGTTTTTCAAGAAGACCGAGAAAGACTATTAAGGATAAGAAATCCCCTGCCATAATTTTTCTATTCTAAATTAATGTTGTTTCTAAAATTGATGTATTTTTCTTCTTCTTCTTGCCGCCTAGCCTAAGGGGGGGGGGGGGTTGATAAAGATTGTTGCGATCGAGATCTTTGTCCTTTTGCAAATTCATGGCAGATGCCTTTCTCCTTCTTCTTCTCGCAGGTCTCCGACCGGTGTTTTCCTGTTGATAGATTGTCTCTGCCTCTATATAAGGCCTCTTCTTTGCCAGATTGTTTCTTCTCCCTTAGAGATCTTCAGAGATTCAGAGATTGCTACCCTAACCAATTAACTGCTTCTTCTTCAAGTGTTCATATGCGTAGCTGCTGGCCGACTTAGCCCCCCAACGTTTTCCAGACGTTCTCAATAAGAATCGTAGATCTTCTAGATAATTCCTATATATAATAGTTCGTTATTAAGGATCTAGGTTTACTATCGGAATTAGAGTAGTCCATAGTTATCTAATTAGTACTCTAAGAGACTAGTTTTTACGCCTATTTTAGCTATAACTTATTATTTACCTATTTTTAGTACTTCTAAGTAGGCTTAATATATTAAGTCTATTAATTTTATATATTCCCATTCTTGCTAGAGTTCTTCTTCTTTAAATAGGGGTACTAGGGGTATAAAGTCTAGTTCGGCTTCTTTATCTATAGCTATTCTTAGTTATCCTATATAAATTACTACCCTTTTAAATATCTTCTATAAGTAGTTTATTAGTCTCTTAGCTATAGAGTCCTTTAGTATATCCTATCCTATATATATTATAAAAGAGTATCTAGGTATCTATCTTATTTACTTAATTAGTACTATAGGATAAAGTTAAACTCTAATAGTAATAGTATCTATTATATTTACTATTCTAAGAGCTAGCGAATCTTATTAAAATAATATAAGTTCTTATAGTTAGGTATAATAGTAAAGTAAGAGACTATCTTTAGCTCTAGGCGCTATTCCTTTAATACTTATATAATTATTAATAATTCCTTATTATAGATCTCGTAATTTAACTCTACTAGTAATAGTTTCTAGGAGATATAAATATATAGCGTTAATTAACTATTATCTTACTATTAAGAAAGTACTACTCTAGTAGTATATCCTAAAGAGTTTATCTCTATAATAGTATTATAGTCTTCCTTGAAATAGGTAAGTATAGAGACTATAATAAATAGTTCTCTTAGTTTAGTAAAGACTTACCAGTAATCTAGGATCTATTTAAATTCTACCCCTGTCTTTATTAAGTTTAAAAGTAGTACTAAGATAGTAGCGAAGTATAGGATAAATAAGTAGTAAAAATTAGTAAATCCTAGGAATCCTTATATATCTCTTATACTCTAATAGCTTTAACTTTTTAGGATCTATATATAGACCTTTACTAGCCTTAATAATAAATTATAGATACTTAACTAATATCTACTTAAATTCTGATTTCCTAATATTATATTAGAGATCTATATCTGAGAGTTTTACTAGTACTTTACTTATTTTTCGTTAATAATCTATTAGTAATCTAGAGGAGTAGATAATAATATTATCTAGGACGTTATATAAGGTCTAATTAATATATTATTAAAATATTACTAGTACCTCTATAAGGCTAAATAATATTATATTCTACTTAAAGAGACTATATTACATATAAAATATAGCCTTCTACTCCTTACTAAATATAATATAAATTTTATAAAACGATATAATAATATTAAGCTTAGTAAACTATCTTACTTTTACTATATTCTACAGGGTTTCGCGGATTAAGAAGAGAGAATATTGGTCCTTAATACTTATTTTGTTTAATCCTCTATAGTTAATATAGAAATATACTCTATCCTTAGGCTTTTATATAAGTAATACTAGGGTACTACTAGTAACTAACTAATATATATAAAACTTTTACCTAATAGGTTAGTTAGGGTTTTCTATGGATATAATAGTTCTTCCTAATTTATACTATATAGTAGTCTATATAGAAATTATTTTTTATTACTATTCTAAACGCGTTTTAAGGTAATCTTATAGTTAATACCTAGATAATATAGAAGTTTTATCTATTACCTATTAGCTAAATAACTTAAGCTATTTCTAGTAGTATTTTAGTAGCTTCTCTTTCGGATTAATAATATTTTTTTAGCTATAACGCTTTATTAATATTATCTAGTATAACCTTCTTAATCTATAGTTACTCTAGATCTAATATACTATTAAATAACTAGTAAATTAAGTCTATTATAACCTTATCTATCTATAAGGCTTTTACGCTAGATAGTCTAATAGAGAGATCGTATCTATTCTAATACTAGGTCTAGTAACTATCCTTAGTAAAGATATTAATATACCCCTTTCTAATAAAGTACTAAGTATCTATATATTTTAGCTATAGATTATTCAGTATAATCTTATCTATTTAGTTCTTAACAATATAGATAAATATATTCCTTTATCAATAGCTATAAATATTAGTATTAAAGTATATAATATAGATAATTTATCCTTAGTTCACTATAACCCTATCTAGAGTTTAGGTATAGATTTAAATATATAAAAGATTAAGAGATTTAATAAGCTTTCTACCTAGTATTATATAACTTTAGTAGCCTTAGTTAACTAGGGCTTTTATTAATTAAATTCTATTTACTCTAATATCGAGGAGAAATAGTAGTAATTTATTCCTTAAAAGTCTCTTAACTCTCTTCTACTCCTACTTATAGCTAAAAGTAAGAGCTACTTATTTTCTAACTTACTCTCTATAGTAGGATCTAATAAGGAGCGATCTACGTAAGGAAGATAGGTAAGATCTCTAATATTATCTCCAATATTATCTCTAATATTAAGCGAAGCTATTAAGCGAGAGCAGAAGAAAAAGAAAGAATAATATTAAGAGGGCCTAAAAGGGCTATAAAAGGTAAATCCTATAAGGAAAGATCCTAATATAGTTAATACGGTAATAGCCGATAGAGGGAATCTCTATTATACCCCCCTTAGGACTAGTTTATAAGCTAATATATATAGCTAGATAGTCTTAATCTTATGATAAGTATATATAAGAATTTAAATATATCTTATAAAGTAGTAAAATTAATAATTTAGTAAGCGTATCTTTAATAATCTTTTTCGGTCTTCCTAAAAAACGCTATCTAGCTTTATTTTAGTTAAGATATCTATAGTATTATATTTACTAAGAATATCAACTAGGGTAATAAGGTTCTTTTTAACTATATCTCGAACTAGGTGGTATCTCGTACTAATCTATATTAATTTAGGGCTTAATTTAGGATTTATAACAGCGGTAATAGCGTTATTAGAGTTATAATGAAGTAAAATAGGAATATTCTTATTAAAGTTCCTATCTTAATTAAGTTTAGGAATTAATTATATCTTACTAGCTAATTAGGCTAAGAAAAGGCCTTCTTTAACTATAAAACCTATAGTATAATATTTAGCTATTATAGAAGAAGTAGTAATAGTTTCTTCACGCTTAAGGCCTATAAAATAGGCGCGCTAGTAAAGAACTAAATATAGGCTTCTATAGATTTACTATCTTTAATATCTCTATAAGGAAAGTCTATAAAATCTTATCTAAAAGGTATCCTAAGGTATAAAGTACTAGTAAAATATTAAATTAAGTCTTTATATACTAGGAAATCTTCTTTTTTTAGCGAATATCCTTATTATTATAATTTTAATATAGTAGTAGTAATATTAGGGTATATTTTAATAGATAACTAACTAATCTTATCTATTATCTTTAAATAAGGACCCTTTTTAGTATCACTTTTTATTTTATTAGGTTAAAGAATCTTCTAAAAAGGACTTATTAGGATTAAGGAAGGTATAATATTTTTAAATCCGTAGTTATATACTAAATCTATTAAATAGGCCTATTAATTTATAAGAATTAAGCTATCTAGTTCTTTAAATATATTATACCTAAGGAATCTTTTAAAGAGAAGTATCTTAAGTTTTCTTTTAGCTAATATATCCTCGTAAACCTATTAAACTTTACTATTAATATCTATAGAAAAGATATTATCTATATAAATAATAATAAAAATAGTAAATATTATTAGTATAAATATATAGTTTAACTAGTAAAGGCTTTAGACTAAGATCCTTTAAATTATTAAAAAATACCTTATACTATAAACTATAAATAGCTAGCTTAACGAAGGCTATAAAGTACCTAATTTAAGATATAGATAAATTCTTCTCTGTAAGAGCTAAAAGATTTATACCTTATTAGTTACTTTATAAAAATAATATAATTATTAAATAATATTTAAATAAGTACCTATAATATCTTATTGCTCTCTTTTCTAATATAATAGTAAAGTTAGTAGTTTTAGTAATAAAGACGTAGCGCTTATTAGATTAGAAATTAATACTTAGGGTTTAATAGTTTCTATAAACTACCTATCTTACTTAGAATTCTAGAATATAGCCTTCGCTAACCTATTTTAAATTATAGATCTATTTACTTAGTAAGATCTTAGTACCTTTCGGTAATAGTAGAATAAGATTTATAGTATTTAATATAGTAATCTTAGTTAATTAGACTTTTTCTATCTTAAGCTATTAATCTATAAAATTAGTTTTTATAGATTTAAGATATATAGAAGGAATTTTAAGTATTACTAACTATATCTTTTCGGTAGTAGTATAATATATACTAGGACCTAGATAATTATTTTTAATAGAGATAGTAAAGAATAAACTTCCTTAAATTCTATTATCTTCTAATTTCCTTATTTTTCCTTTATTAGTATATCTAATTATACCTTTTAGTAGTCTTCTTAGTTCTAGCTAATAAGAACTCTAGCGTATTAGTTCTATTAATTTAGATCTTCTTTATAAATTTAGTAATAGTAAGATTATTATTAAAATAGTTATAATTAGATCTACTAAAGAGATATTATAAATCTTATATTATAGTATCTAAGAAGATTCTAATTCTTAGCGAATAACCTAAGATTAAGGGGTCATAAATAGAAATATTTAGTAGTAGTACTAAATCTAAAAGTAAAGAAGTATAAAGGAAGGATTTTTAAATATATTTAGCTTCTTAATACTAAGAATTAATTAATTAGGACTATAAGATTTACTATATAAGCGCTTTACTAGTATGTTTAATAGTAATCCTTAAATTCTAGAAGACTTTAATAGCTTAGGATATAGAATTAATACTAATAGAATTTTTAGAGGAGTAAGCTATATTAATTAATATTATTATAGCTTAAAAGAAAATTCGTTAGTATTAACTTATTATAGAAATAGATCTATTCGAGGATTTTAGTGTCTTTCTATAAGTATACGATCTATTTAATTTATAATATTAAATCGTTCCTAGTCTACTATAATACTTCTAGGATCTAAGATAATTAAATCTAGTTAAGTTTTAGGTCCTCTTTTATATAAGATAGTCGGCTAATTTTTAGGATATTATTATAGTTATTAAATTTAACGTTCTTATTAAATTAGTTATTATAGTTAGGACTAAGTTTAAGGAATTTAAGGAATTTAAGGAATTTAAGGAATTTAAGGATTTATTATTAAATCTTTCTTACTAATAATAACTAGTTATTATTACTAGTGAGATTCTTTTATAGGTTCTTTATTAGTAATCTCTTAGATTTTATTATTAATAATTAGAGGTAAATTTTTTAATCTTTTAATCTTCGAAGTATTAATAGCTCTTCCTAAAAAGTAATATTATATTAAATAATAATCTATCTTTTAGTAGGGTTATAGATCTAGTATTAGTAGCTATTTTCTTCTTTATAACTAACTAGATAACTAATCTATACCCTTAGAGATATCTTTTAGCCCTAGACTCGCTTTTCCTTTAGGATATATACGTAGGCCTTTAAATACTAAACGCGTAAAGATCCTAAATCGATAGGCTCGGTTCTTCTAAGGCCTAAGCTATTATTATTCTATTTTTTAAGTAGCGATTTATCCTAGTCTAGGTAGTAGATTCGATTTAGAATATAGGTTATAGTAACTATAGCTTCTAGCTATAAATAAGCTAGAGCGTTTAGAGTAGTAATTATTAAAGCCCTAGTATCCTATATAATAATACAGCTAGAGACTTTAGTAATACTATTTTACTTATAGGTATAAGGTATAATAAGAGTAATAACTATTCCTTTTTCTTTAATCTACTTAATAGATTTTGAAAGACCTATATCTCTATCTATTCGAATCTTATATAGCTATCTTCTAGTAATATTGTGATTTCTTATAGCTAATTTAATAAGTATATCTAAGGTATTAGATTTCTTTTTAATCGGTTACGTCTATCTAAATTAGGTATTATTATTAGTAGTAATTATATAGTTCGTACTACTATTACCTATAGGAATATATAGTTATAGATTAATATAAATAAATTACTATAGTACTATAGCTCTTAGCTAAGGAATATAAGAGATAATCTTTCTAGCCTTTACTCGATAATATAGTTTATAATGAAACGTATTATCTCTATAAATATTATTACTAATTTAATAGTAATTAATCCTAGTAGTTAGTTAACTAATATAACCTAGTCTAAAATACGCTAATTTAGGTATTATTATTATAAAAGTAAATACCTAAATAATAAACGGAGAGGCCTTCTTTTTAGTAGCTAATAAAGGTCGAATTAATAAAATAGTATACCTCTTTTCCTATAGATATAAGCTAGAATATTTAACTTATTACTAGGATCTACAAAGATATTCTTCTAATCTTTCTAACCTATATTATAGTCGTAGAATATCCTTATAGTTAATAATAAATTAAATAGACCTTCTAGAGTATATTCGTATTTAATATCTAGGTTAATAATAATATAGTTAGGAAAAACTAAGTTAATTCTTATAACTACCTTACCTAAGGATATAAGAGATCGATCTTCTAAGGTCTAATATCTATAGCCTTTATTACCTTAAGAGGCCTAAAAATTAATTAAAGTATTACTATTAATATAAATCGTTCTTAAAGCTCTTAAATCTATAATCTATTTACCTTAGCTATAAGTAACTATTACTATTAAAAGAGGAATTAGTATATTTTAGTCTACTCTAGTAGTATAGATAATTATAGGACTCTTATTAAATAAACTAAATAAATCCTTAGCCTTAAAATTATCTATCTTAGCGAATTTCTTCTTATAGGCGGTATGGTATATCTTATAGCTATTATTATAGGATTATCGGATTCGATCTCGTGAAGTATAATTCAAGTAATAATTATAGGGGATATCGTTATACGCTCTTCTATCTTAGTGTAAGCTTCTCTAAAGGTAGTAATAAATTTAACTAGTAAAGAGAATTTCGAACGATAAAGATTCTAGAATATAATAATATCTCTATAAGTAGCGTTATATCCTATAAAGTTAAGAACCTTTTTTAATAAGATAACGTATTCGTCAGTAAAATTATAATAGTAATAGGCAGTTTAAATTAATCTATTAATATCTTTAGGAATCGATTAAAATAGCTAGGTCTAGATCTTCTTTAAAGTTTTAACCTATCTAGCTATATAAGGAGATATTTTATTAGGCCGCTTAATATCTCTATTAAGAAAGTAGTATAAATTTAGCTAATAAAGGATTCGAGTAGTATTATTAAGCTAAATATTAAAATCCTAGGTATTTACTAGGGGATCTAAAGGGTTAAGGGTAAATTCTTTAGGGGTATTAGTAACTAAGTACTAGCTATAACGTAGTTCACCAGTCAACCGGACACACGGTTAACCCGGACACTCTTTACGCCATAGTAAATGCGGTTTTTCACAACTTCATATTTCACCCCCTCATGCTAAGCGTAAAGTCCAAGCCTATCTTAGTATTTAATATGCCATGCCAAGTACTTTAACTAGGCTGAGAAGTATTTTAATGTGTGAAAATGTTGATATATATACGTACGTGCGTCGACCAGAGCGTATTTTTTGGTAATGTAGGTAAATAATCCTTTTCTGAATATTCCGATCAGCCTACGCTGTTTCTAAAGCTAAGGATTTATACGATACTGAAAACTAAGCAAAATTTGCTTCTGGTTGCTGATATACCGTGACGTGAAAAATCATGTTAAGTATGGTGTTTTGGGGTGTCCGGGTTAACCGTGTGTCCGGTTGACCAGTGAATTACGTTATAGTAGTAGTATTAGTAATAAAATTATAATAATCCTACCGAGCTACACGGTATTTTATAAAGATTAAATCTTACATAGATATTATTTTAACTAACATTAAGAAAGTTGAAAGTTAAAGGGGTTTATCTAATACTAAAATCTAGGTAAGGAAATTAAATAGTTTAGCTAGCACTATATACTAGTATAAGGTAAATTAAGGGTTTTTAGAATTAGTAGTTTAACTAATAAGGTAATATTAAATCAAGTATTAAATCAAAATCAGCGATTAGGCGTATAACCTAATAAGGAGCGATCTACGTAAGGAAGATAGGCAAGATCTCTAATATTAAGCGAAGCTATTAAGCGAGATAGTAGAGGAAAAAGAAAGAATAATATTAAGAAGGCCTAAAAAGAGGCTATAAAAGGCAAGTCCTATAAAGAAAGATCCTAATAGCAAACACGGTAATAGCCGATAGAGGGAATCTCTATTATCTACTCCTCTAAAAATTCTATTAGCACTAATTCTATATCCTAAGCTATTAAAGCCTTATAGAATTCGAGGATTACTACTAAGGTAAAGCGCTTGTTTAGTAAATTTTATAATCCTAATCAACTAATTCCTAGTATTAAGAAGCTAAGTATATTCAAAAATCCTTCCTTTACGCTTACTCCTTCGCTTTTAGATTCGGTACTACTACTAGATATTTTAATTTATAAGACTCCTTAATCTTAGGTTATTCGCTAAATTTTAGAACTACTATAATTACTATAAGTTCCTCGTGAAGTTCGCGAGATATCTTTAGTAGATCTAATTATAATAATCCCGTTATAGCTAAATTTACGAAGAAATAGATCTAAATTAACGGAGCTAATACGCCGAAGCTCTCGTTAGCTAGAACTAAGAAGATTACTAGAAGGTATAGTTAGATATACTAATAAAGGAAAAATAAGAGTATTAGAAGATAATAGAATCCGAGGAAGTTTATACTTTACCGCTTCTATTAAAGATAATTATTTAGGACCTAGTATATATTATACTACTACCGAAAAGATATAGTTAGCGGTAGTCAAAATTCCTTCTATGTATCTTAAAGCTATAAAAACCGATTTTATAGATTAATAGCTTAAGGTAGAAAAAGTCTAATTAACTAAGATTACCGTATTAAATACTATAAATCTTATTCTACTACTACTAAAGGGCACTAAGATCTTACTAGGTAAATATAAAATAAGATAGCGAGGACTATATTTTAGAGTTCTGAGTAAGATAAGTAGTTTATAGAAACCGTTAAACCCTAGGCGTTAATTTCTAACCTAATAAGCGCTACGCCCCTATTACTTCTAACGTAGTAGTAAAACTTATTATTTTACTTACTATACTACGTTATTAGAAAAGAGAGTAATAGGATATTATAGGTACTTATTTAAATACTATAATTAATAATCGTGTTATCTTTATAAAGTAACTAATAGGGTATAAATTCTTTAGCTCTTATAGAGAAGAATTTATCTACGTCTTAAATTAGGCGCTTTATAGCCTTCGTTAAGCTAGCTATTTATAGTATAAGGTATTTTTTAATAATTTAAAGGATCTTAGTTTAAAGCCTTTACTAGTTAAACTATATATTTATACTAATAATGTTTACTACTTTTATTATTATTTATATAGATAATATCTTTTCTATAGGTATTAATAGTAAAGTTTAATAGGTCCGCGAGTATATATTAGCTAAAAAAAGCTTAAGATACTTCTCTTTCAAAGATTCCTTAAATATAATATATTTAAAGAACTAGATAGTTTAATTCTTATAAATTAATAGGCCTACTTAATAGATTTAGTGCGTAACTACGGATTTAAAAATACTATACCTTCTCTAATTCTAATAAGCCCTTCTTAGAAGATTCCTTAACCTAATAAATAAACTTAAAAGCGATACTAAAAAGGGCCCTTATTTAAAGATAACAAGTGTTATCTATTAAAATATACCCTCATATTACTACTACTATATTAAAACTATAATAATAAGGATCTTCGCCGAGAAAAGAAAACTTTCTAGTATATAGAGACTTAATTTAATATTTTACCGGTATTTTAGACCTCGGGATACCCTTTAGATATAATCCTTCGCGTAGTCTTAAAGATTTTATAGATTCTTCTTATAGAGATACCGAAGATAGTAAGTCTATAGAAGCCTATATTTAGTTATTTACTAGCGCGCCTATTTTATAGGCTTTAAAGCATTAAGAAATTATTACTACCTCTTCTATAGTAGCTAAATATTATACTATAAGTTTATATTTAAAGAAGGCCTTTTCTTAGCCTAATTAGCTAGTAAAATATAATTAATTCCTAAACTTAACTAAGATAAGAACTTTAATAAGAATATTCCTATTTCGCTTTATTATAACTCCGATAACGCTATTACCGCTATTATAAATCCTAAATTAAGCCCTAAATTAATATAGATTAGTATAAGATACTACCTAATTCGAGATATAGGTAAAAAGAATCCTGTTGCCCTTACTAATATTCCTAGTAAAGATAATACTATAGATATCTTAACTAAAATAAAGCTAAATAGCGTTTTTTAGGAAGACCGCGAAGGAATAACGCCTAGAGCTAAAGATAGTCCCTTACTTTATTTACTATTATAACTAATTATGAGAACTTATATTACTTTAATAAGATTCGCTAGCTCCTAGAATAATAAATATAATAGGCGGTATTACTATTAGAGTTCGACTTTATCTTATAATACTAAGTAAATAAGATAGGTACCTAAATACCTTTTTATAATATATATAGGATAGGATATACTAAAGGACTCTATAGCTAAGAGACTAATAAACTACTTATAGAAGATATTTAAAGGGTAGTAATTTATATAGGATAACTAAGAATAGCTATAGATAAAGAAGCTAAACTAGACTTTATAAACTTAGTACCCCTATTTAAAAAAGAAGAGCTCTAATAAGAATAGTAATATATAAGATCGATAGATCTAATATATTAATCCTACTTAGAAGCGCTAAAAATAGGTAAATAGCGAGTTATAGTAGAAATAGATATAAGAACTAGCCTCTTAGAATACTAACTAGATAACTGACTACTCTAGTTCTAATAGTAAACCTAGATCCCTAATAGCGAACTACTTTATATAAGAATTATCTAGAAGATCTATAATTCTTACATTATAAGCTACCTAGGGTAAGATACTATATATATAATACTATCTTATTAGTTCTTCTAGCCTAGGGTAGTAAAAGATAGATATAGATTCCTAAGAAACTATACTATTTATAGCTAGAGTACTACTTAGAGAGATATAAAGTATAGACTACTAAAATTATTATCTATTCCCTAGCGAATATAGGCTAAGATCTCTATAGACTTCATTACTAGCTTACTACTATCAAAAGGAATCTAAGTAATAAACCTCTTTATAATTACTAATTAGCTAACGAAGAGGGTTATCCTAGTTAGGATAATTAGTTAAAATAATAGTAAAATAAGTAACGTAAGCCTTCCTAATATATTTCTATAACGTAATCCACAAGCCAGCCGTACACACAAGCCAGCCGTACACCCCATCGAAAATCGCGTCTATCCACCTACCTACCCACTTCACCCACCTACCATACCACCAATTCGTTCTGATTCTCGGCAGAAATCGGCCAATCAAGAGGGCAAGATCTTATTAGCCCTTAACAATATTAAAAATGGCCGCGTTAAATCTATCCGTGCAGCAGCGAAGCTATACGAAATACCCCATACAACCCTAACCGATCGCGTCAATAGCATAGAGGCACGCGTTGATAAACAGCCAAACGGGCGTAAACTGACCCAATACGAAGAAAATTCGCTTATTGAATAGATTCTCTCGATAGATACGCGTGGAGCAGCACCTAGGCCCGCTACTATAGGAGAAATGGCTAATATCCTTCTCGCTACGCGAGGTAGCCACCCTCTGCCTACTATTAGTGTTAATTAGCTATCAAATTTTATTAATCGTCGTGATAAGCTTCGAACACGCTCCTCGATACGTCACGACTACTAGCGCGGCCTAAACGAAGACCCTAAATCGCTACGAGCGTAGTTCGAGACTGTATAACGCGTGATCGATAAAAATAGTATCTAACCCGAGGGTATCTACAACTTTGATGAGACTAGATTCGCGATAGGCCTTATATTAGCGCAAAAGGTAGTTACGCGAGTAGAGTACTACGGTCGGCGTCGTCTCCTATAGCCGGGAAATCGCGAATAGGTTACTACGATCGAAGTAATGTGCGTAGATAGCTATTCGCTACCGCTATATATAATTTTTAAAGGTAAAGTTGCTATCGCTAGTTAGTTTAATAATCTACTAAAAGACTAGCGGTTTAAGGTCTCGAATAACGGCTAGACTACCGATAAGATTAGCCTACGTTAGCTATAAAAGCTATTTATCCTATTAATAAATTCGCGCGTACGCGGTCGGTTTCGGCTCTTGATTCTTAATAGCTATAGAAGCTACCTTACGCCCTAATTCGACCGAATTTACGTAGAGAACGATATTATTCCTCTTTATATACCTTCGTATTTATCGTACCTACTATAACCGCTTAATATTAGGTACTTTACAGTCCTTAAGCGTGCGTACGGTCGCTTTATAAGCGATCTTACGCGTAGAGGATATAACTATATCGACAAGTTCGATTTCTTAGATAACTACGCACGCGCGTGGCTAGAGGCCTTTTATAAGCTAGCTATTATTCAGAATAGCTTCGCAGCTAGTAGCGTAGTGCCAGTCGATACCGAAAGAGTGCTTTCGAAGCTTAATATCTCTCTACGAACGCCTACACTACTAAGCAGCCGGTTAACTAGCAAATCTAGCTAATTCACACTAAAAACACCGAGGACCGTTACTTAGCTCTAAAAGCAAGCTTCGATACTTAAGGATCTACTGAATCAGCGGTCGAATAGCCCTCCGAGCCCATCAAGAACTATACTAGATCAGATTATCAGGGGCTACTATATAGCGCTACACAATACTACGCTATTAGCGCAAGAGAACGCGTATCTACGCGCAGCGAACAAGAAGGTAGTAAAGAAGCGTACTCGGTCGACTAAGCAGATACCCTACGAAGAGGGTTTAACCGTCGAAGAGGGCCTACAGCTAGTTCAACAGCTAAACCAGCCGGTAGAAGGTAATAGGGCAGTATCGCATACGGAGGGCGAATTGCCTAGTCAGGCAAATCCACTACCTACCAGGGCCCCGCCTAGGTGTAGTAGGTGTAGGGAGATTGGCCACAGGATTAATACATGTAAAAACCGCTATATTCAGTTGAATTAATGGGTGTTGGTTGAGATAATCGGTTTTTGAATTTTTCTAATAAGGTAGGTGTACGGCTCGCTTGTGTGTACGGCTGGCTTGTGGATTACGTTATATATTATAGCCTACTATTAGTAATTACTAGTAACCAAGGGCTATAATTCGTTAGTAGGTTTTAGGAGATTATTTATAAAAAGCTATCGATCTAACACTAACTCTCTATTACCTTTTACTTATAGACTAATAAAGCTACTAAATAAGTAAACTAAGAGGTTAAGAGAATCCTATAGGTCTTTACGTTCTATATATAGGATAACTAGATAGACCTTTTACTAATTATTATAGTAGTGATTAATAACTAAGATATAACTTTAACTAGAATATTACTATTCTTCTTTATATATAGCTACTATATTAACCCTATTAGTATCGAAGAAGGTAATTTATCTATATCTAGTAGTACTAGCTCTTAGTAGATAGATAAAATATTTATAAAATAACTTAGAGAAATAACTAATTAGGTATAAGTAGTAATTATAACTATATAAGATAGCTAATAGGAGTACGCTAATTAGTTACGCTAGATAATACTAACTTACTAAGAAGGGGACTAAGTATAGTTAAACCTTAAGAATATTTAATCCTAATAGTACTTAAAGAAGCTCGATTAGCTCTATAGAAGATATACTATTTAAGAGGTACCGTCTTTATATACTATATAACTAGATATACTAACTAGTATATACCCTATATTCTATATAGACCTTATATAACTAGCTACTATAGATCTGTTATCCTTATAAGCTATAGACGAATTATAGCCTTCTCCTTTACTAGTTAATAGAGAGTTTAAGTACTAGATTAAGAAGATACTAGATAATAGAGTATAAAGGGTAGAAAGAGTCTAGAACGGAAGTTTTAGTAAAATAGGTAGGATATATAGAAACTATATGGGAGCCATTAGATCTCGTAATAGATTATAAAGTACTTAATAGGTATAAGGAGCGCTTTAGGCCTATCTTATACCTAAGATAGGATCGCGTTAATAGTAATAGCGATATTACTATAACTATAGTTAAGATAAGGAGAGGGATACTATAATAGGCTAGAGCCTAGTAGTAAACTATATACTATATAACCTTATAGATTATATTAGCGGTTAACGATTAATAACGAAGGATATAGCCGGTCTTCTATAGAAGACCGTATATATTCTTCCATAGAAGAACATAAGGTAGCCCCTTCCCTCTTTAAAATTATAATAAATAGTATATTAGCCTAGTATAATTAAATTAATTCTGCTTTAGCCTATTATAATTACATTAACTAAATTATAGTATAGGCGTAAAGGATTATTATTTTAAAAATCCTTATCTTAGTTAAGAGGTTTAATTAGTTATATATTAGTAGTAATTTATACGAGGTAAAGACCTTCTTTTAAAGTAGTGCTTATTATAAAATATTCGGCTATTATTAAAGAAGATATAATAATATCCTATCTCCGAGATAACTAGGAGATAGGTATATTAGCGAAGAACTATATAAAAGCTTTAGTTAACTTACTATCTTCGGTATTACTATATAAAGAGTTAATAAATCAATCTAAAGAATAAGAGGGATTACTTCTAAATAGTAGACTTAACTTTATAGTGCTAGTAAAGTAATATAGAATATCCTTATATATAAGAAAATTATCTTTTCTAGGCGAACTAGATCGGCGTTATAATTTTAATATAGTATAGATAATATCTAGTCGTATTTTAATTAATAACTATCTAATCTTTCCTATCTTTTTAGCGTATTTAAGTTTATCTTTGTATTATTATTAGGAATTAGGTTATAGAATTAACTAAGAAGGACTTAGTAGAATAGGTAGGGGATTTAAATTTTCTATATTCTTATTATAGAGTAGATTTATTAAATATTCTTATTAATTTATAAAGATATAGCCTAATAGTTTAATAATTATATTATAGCTAAGGAATCTTTAAATAGGAGTTTTTTTTAATTATTATTTCTATTCTAAGCTATATTAGATATTATCGATCTCTTTTCCAAGTCCTATAGTAAGAATATTATTAATGTAGATTAATATAAAAACTATCTTTTTATTATTAGTATAGATATATCTATCGGAGTCGAATAGCTATAAGCCTAATTTAGTGAGATTAGTAGTAAATACGTTATACTAAAGATAGCCTACTTAGCGTAGACTATAAAGAGCTTAATTAAGTATATAGATATATTTAATACTGTTAGATCTATCAAATTTGTAGCTAGTTAGTGATCGGATAAAAATAACTTAGTTATTAATTACTATATTAAGGTGCACGCTTATAATATCCTATTAATAAATTTTCTATTTTCGAATAGTAGTAGTTAAAATAAATAATTTTGCTATTGTGTCTAAAAGCGCCTAGAGAATATTTTTTATCTAGTTAGAAATTAATACCTAGTATTTAATAGTTACTATAAACTACCTATCTAATAAAGATTATTACGATCGAGGTCTTTATCCTTTTATAGACTTAAGCTAGATACCTTTTTCCTTCTTATAGGTCTCTAACCGGTGGTTTTTATTAATAGATTATCTCTGCCTCTATATAAGGCCTCTTCTTTACTAGATTATTTCTTCTCCCTTAGAGATCTTTAGAGATTTAGAGATTACTACCCTAACTAATTAACTGCTTCTTCTTCTAAAGTGTTCCTATACGTAGCTACTAGCCGACCTAGCCCTAAACGTCCCTTGACGTTCTTAGGTTCTACGCCCGATACGTATCTCTTATTTCAAAACCTCCGTAAAAATCTAAAAACACTATTGAAATTTTTCTATTTATAGTTCTTATTACCTTATTCTTCCTTAAATTAATTTATATCCTTACCGGATTTTTTACGTATCTTTTTAAGTCTACCTTTACTACCTTATTTCTTAGCTTCGAGTCTAACTACTAATATAATATATAATCCTACTTTTACTACTAAACGAGTAGCTAAGGAAGATTATAGTAACTATACCTTAACTACTATTATAGGTAATAGATATATCTAATAAATATACTCTACTACCTCTTTACTATATTAATAGAGAGAGAAAATTTTAATATTTAGTTAAGAGATATAAAGAGAATCCTACTTTAAAAAAATCTCTACCGCTTTATTAATACTAATATTTATTATCTAAAGAGATCTAATATAGCTACTATAGCTAAATAAGTTAAGATCTTAAGAGATATCTAAGTCTAGTTATTCTCTCGCGTTTTACTAAAGATTAATACTATAGTAGATAATAGGCGATTCGAATACTAATTTATAGATAAATATAATATTTAAACCGTTAAAATAAACCCTTAATATAACTAGGTATAATACTACTAAAATATATATATTTTCTATAACTTAAAAGAACTTAATTTACTTCTACTTCTAATTTTATTAATTCCCTCTATAATACTTATAGTAACCTATCCTAAAGAATCTAAGGACTACTATTCTTAGTTCTTTAAAAGCTTTTTCTTAGGATTTCTAAAGATAACTATATAATAGTTACTACTCGTTATACTTCCCTATATAAAAAATACCCCAATCTAGATAATATTACCCTAATCGTTCTTTTCTAACTACTTAATAATATCTATAATAAGCTTAAGACCTCCGAAAAGTTATTCGCTATTTCCTTAGTTAGATCTAATAATAATAACTTTAATAGTTCTAATAATAATAATAATCTCTAAGTAAATAACTTCCTTGCTCTTAAGAATAAGCTACTAAAAACGATAAATATCTAGAAATAGGTTCTTCAATAGATTAATAGTATAAATTAAACTACTCTAAATAGTTAATATATCTTTTATAGATAAGAAGACTATTAGGCTAAAACCTACCTATACCTTAGTATTAAATATCGCTATCTAGACTAGAAACTAGTTCCTAGTATTTAGGTAAATTATCTATAGAGGAATAAAGGATACCCTAATACTCCTCTACTTAATAATAAGAGAAAACTATATGATTATTTAATAGGATATATAGAGATAGTATACTAAATCTAAATCTAAACTAACTAGTTATTCCCTAAAATATAAATAATAATTTAATAAATACTATAAACCTAGCGTTACCCCTTCCTATTATTTCTTTAAAAAATCTAATAACTTTAAGGGATCTAATAGCGCTAGCGATTAATAATAAAGAAGACTATTTTTATCCTTAGGGTTTTTCTTCTATTACGCTCTAAGTTAATAAACTAATATATTTAATAGAGTATAATTTTAAGGTAGACTAAGAGCTATCCCTTATTATAAACCTATAGAGAATAGATCGTTAATTTAGGTACTTCTCGCTTAATCTATATTAATAGTAATACTATTATATATTTTTAGCCTTTTTTAGATTACTAATACTAAATATCTAATAATAGGACTATTAAATCTCAAGGAAAAGTAATTACGCGAATTAATTCAAAGTTCCCTAAATTTAATAACTTAATATTAAACATAAATTTTTCCTAGATAGCGAATTTAATTTATTTTCGATAACTTATGTACTTTATAACCTTAGTATAGGATAGAAAGATTAGACTAATAAATTTATTAATCCTAAAAACGAATTAATAATTCTTATCTATACCTATAGGAAAAGAGGTATATTATTCTTATTAATAACTATCCTTACGCTATTAATTATCTTAGAATAGAAGGCCCTATATCCTGTTACTCTTATATATTTAATAGCGATAATTATACTAGAACTTATATATAGATAACTTAGTTATATTAGATAACCTACTTTAAAAGTAAATTACTACTAGATTAGTAAAGATATTTAAGCTAACGATATTTTTAATTATAAACTATATTATCTAGCTAAAGTAAAGAAAATTATCTCTTATATACTATAGAGATATATTACTAAACTATTTAAAGTAGTCTACTTAGATCTATATTCTTATAAGTTAATAAGGATTAATAGTACTAACTATATTATAGATATTTATTATTATAATACTATAAGAAGATAATAGGTAATTCTAATTAAAATAAAAGATATATCTTCTCCTATAATAAAAAATTCTATATTATTATCTTTAATATAAGAAAATATTAGCTTAGAGAATAGTATCTAGATAATAAAAAGAGTCTTTATAAATAGATTATATAGACTAAAGAAAAAGGGTATAAAGTAATAATTAGTATATCTTATAATTATAAATAAAATAGTATAGCTAAATCGACTAGCTATATTATTATATAAGGTTCGAGGGCCTTAATAATCTCTATACTAACTACGCTAGTCTTCTTATAGCTAGAAATAGCGATTATTATAGTCTATATTTTAAATTAAGTATACTAACTAGATAAGACTAAATTTTTAATCGAAAAATAGAATAAAGGACTTAATATACTATAGAGTCCTATTAATCTAGGTTTCCTATAAGTTTAGTACTTAAAAGTATATATTTATATTCTTCTAGAAAAGGGTAATAAAAGTAAAAAGATATCTCCCTATATCTAGATTAGCTATTTAGTTAGTTACGAAGGTAAAAATAGCTATCTATATAGAATCTATAATCTAGCTAGAAAGAAAGTTATTCTTAATTAAGATATTATCTCCTAGGAAGAACCTACGCTATTTGAAAATCCTAAAGGCCCTATAGAATACTAAGAGATTACTAATAACTATCTAACCTAGAATTCATAGCTAATAATTTATAGAAAGATTTATAAAAAAAAACTAAATCTCTAATTATACTAATTACTAACTATAAATATTACTCTAACTCAACTAAAATAAATTCTTACTCCTAATATACTAATACTAACTCTACTAGCTAATCTAGATATACTAATTCCCTTAATTAAAATATTTTAATATACTTAAATATTACTAATAGTATAAAATAACTAATAAACTAAGGAATTTCTATATTATACTAGAATAATTTAAAACGCCTAATTCTAGATAATACTTAACGCTTAAAAGATCTAATCGCTATTTAATTAAGATATTAGAGGATCTAGTTAATATTCTCTAATCTCTATAAGTACTAAGAAAATCTATCTAATAGAAAATAGCTCCTAAATTACTATCTAAAGTAATTCCTAATCTAAAAAGTAAAGAATATAGATCTTATCTTATTATCGCTATAAATAATAGATATCTTCTACTAAGAATCTATAATATAGCTATAGAAAAAAAATATAATCTTTAGATATCCTAATTCTAGATATCTATTAAGAAGTAATAAATTTAAAATTTACTACTTACTAGTTAGAAGCAGAAAAGATCTAATTAGTAAAGATTAATATAGCTAAGGCTCTTATAGTTATCCTATATCTACTATAAGGAATATTAATTTTACTAAGAAAATAGGTCTATAATCTTAAGAGAGATAATAATAGTTATATCCTTAAATTTTATATAAGATAGATAGTCTATAGTAACCGCTAAATACTAGATATTAATTTCTAACTAGATAAAAAATATTCTCTAGTTACTTTAGACTCTATAGTGAAATTATATATTTTAACTACTACTATTCGAAAATAGAAAATTTATTAATAGGATATCGTAAGCGTATTAGAAGCTAATCCTAAATAAGAGAGATAGACTATTACCGAAAATATATATTATAACTAACCTTTATATTTTATACTAGACTAGCTAGATAGCGTTTTCTCTAGCGATATAAAATCTTAATAATAATTTAATAATTCTATCTATATCCTAGATTTAACGTATTTAAGCGTCTCTAGATCTTTATAAATACTAATAAACTAAGGTAATATACTAATTTAGTTATTAGTAGCTAGACTAATTAAGCTATATAGTGTTACGGACTCGAGTGCCTGAGGGCCGCAGCAGATGGAGGGGCAGCCGAGAGCCAACCATTCCCCAGGCAGCACCGCGCTAGTGAGGTCACGTGCGTTTCGGTATAGTCAGCCAGGCCCCGGGGGCCCTAAGAGAGAAACACTTCGGAAGAGGAGCCAGATTCGGCCTGCGACTAACCATGCTAACGTATACTCCATTAGTGGAGTTGACGGTTAATGGGACGCGGGAATCGGCCACCGATCTACCGGCACCAAGATCGTACTCTAGGAACGAGGGACCGGTAAATCCCTACGTGACCACTAGGGTATACAGATAGGTATACCGGAAGGTCTACTGGAACCAGTGTTCTAGTATACTATAATTTATACCCATCGATATACTATACCACGGAGGACTAGGTATATAAGGACGCTCTTTTACTATTATATATTTAGTTCTTCGCGATTAATTATATATTATTACTTAGTTACTACCTTTAGACTTTGTACTCTACGGTTCACCTTTAAGATAACCTAACCTATAAGTAGGGGAGCTCACTTCGTAGCAATACTTAGTAACTAACTTACTTAGCGCGTACTCTAGTATATCCTATAAGATACTTAAAAGGACCTAAGCCCGTATAAGGCTTAGTATAGTAATGGTACGGTTACGAGATACTCTTAGGATCGAAGTCTATACCGATAAGGGCGAATTAGCTATCTTAGCACATATCGTTGTTATACTTTATAATAATAACGACTACGGTAACTATTACCCCTTTCGGTATAAACTTATAGTAACGCGGAGGCCGTGCGTAATATATTAATCACCCTATCTTTAAACCGTAAAGCAAAGTTATTATAGTAGGTAACGATAGTACTTCGAAAGGAAAAACTCCTACTAGAGTATTAGTAGTTAAACCTGACTCCGACGATAAGCGCGATAACGAGATTCGAAACCTTAATATAATTATTAAGGAGCTTTAGAGTAACCTAAATCTCCTAGGGGGTAACTATAACGACTATATAGTAAGCGTAAAGGACTACTTAGAGTAACTCTATACTTAAGTCGTCGCTTTAGTACTAGTAACCTCTATCGGAGTACCTAAGCTCCTAAAGGCTAAGACCTTTAACGGTACCTAATATAAGTTACGTAGATTCCTAACGCAGATAGATATCTATATTAACGTTAATAAAGGACGACTCTTTACGGAAGGAAGTAAAGTTATCTTTGTATTAGTCTACCTACGAGGGTAGGCCTAGGATTAGCTTAAACCCTATATTCGCGAATACTACGAAAAGGCTAATAACGAATAGTCCTCGACTATATA
Organism: Penicillium janthinellum; assembly: GCA_027569415.1. Lineage (NCBI taxonomy): Eukaryota > Fungi > Ascomycota > Eurotiomycetes > Eurotiales > Aspergillaceae > Penicillium > Penicillium janthinellum. The sequence continues at coordinate 7,831 of JAPDFA010000083.1, read as the reverse complement.
AGCTATTTTTAGTAGTTATACTACGTTTAGGTAGTACCTAGAATATACTTTCGGCGATATCGACGCTAAGAAGACCGCTAAACGAAAGCTAAAGCGCCTTCGATAGATAGGCTCGGTATTAATCTATATAGCTAAATTTATATAACTCGCCGCGATACTCTAATAGGATAATTACGTACTAATCCTATACTACGATGACGGACTTAAGTCCTATATTAAGGATAAGTTAGCGCGAATTAATAGACCGGAAAGCTTAGAGAAGCTTATCGATTTTGTAGTACGGATTAATAATCGTTACTACGATTAGTAAATATAGAAAAGGGAAATTAAAGGATAGCGACGAGGTAACGGCTAGCTATTATACTATCGTTATAATAAGCGACTAAACCGACCTAATAGGGATAACGACCCCTACGGACTAAAACTAATAAAGCTTAACGTAGCGAGACTCCCTATCAAAGAATAGAAAAGAAGAAAAGATAATAACCTATATTTTAATTATAGAGAACTAGGATACTAGGCGTGTATATATAAGAAGCTACGTAACGACGCGAAACGAGTAAGATAGGTAGATAAGCTAAAATTATAATAACTACGGGTAACCTAAAGTAACGAGGTCCGGCCCTAGTAGCTTTGAGCTACTTAGAACGAGTAAGAAGATTTCCTAGAGATAGATTAGGAAGGTATCGAGAGTTAAGGATAGACCTAATACGGTCCCTAGAATACTATTAACTCCTAGGAATTATCGTATAATTACTAGGATATAGGCGAAACGGCCCTAGGAACGCCTACTACGTTCCCGGATACTAAAGAGATCCTAGAAACTCTACCTATACTTCTAGGAACGGATAAACCTAAATAGCCTTATAAAGACCCTAAGGTAGTCGAGAGTTAACGCCTTAGTAATAAACTCTAGGAAATTATAAAAGGGACTTAAGCGATATAAGAGAAGATCGTAAGAGCCTATAATATTATTAACTAACTATTTAAGCTATATATCGGGAATCCTACTATCGAAGGGAATATCCCTAAGGAAATTTAGTAAACCTAATAGTAACTTTAACGGTTACTACTTAACGAAGAAGCACTACTAGATAAAGAAGAGTAATATCTCCTTAAGTAACTTTATAACATTTACTATAAAGGGATAAAACTATAATAATAATAGGATAATAAGTAGTATCTATATAAGAATACACGATACTTATATTAGGGATATACACGATACCCTAATTATAGCCTTAGAGCTATAGTCGGATACTATAATAACGACTATATAATCTACTACTAAGGAAGGCTTAACTATAGCCTAGAGCTAAAACCGCTATACTAGGAAAAGAAACCTAACTAGAAACTAGAATATATAGGACTCTAGTATAGAAACTAGAGGATAAATATAGAAGAATAATACCTTATAGCGATAGCGTAGGGACGATACTTAAGGATCACTACTAATATTATACTTCGACTAACCTTAGTAATAATCAACTTAGAAGTAGTAGGAAACTTTATAAGCCTATATTATTAAATACGCTACTCGATTATAGGTATAGAAAAGTTACGACTATAACTAATCGTCGGTCTTAATAGAGAGAGACTTAGACTAGGAATTATATATAAGAGCGGACCCTTACTAATAATTATCAGAGATTACTTCGAGATAATTAACTTTAATATCACTAACCTCGGAGAATATAACGTAGTACTAGGAGTACTATAGCTACGTAAGTATAATATAAGTATCGACTAGTAAGTAGGAAATATAGTCTTCGATAGATACTTATGTTAATAGATAAGCGAGAGGTAGACCGGAAAAAGCGAGCCTAATATACTAAAGAGACCTAGCCTAGAGGAAGTCGGTACTTATAGAAACCCTTACGAAGGCGAACTTAAGAGGAGTTTTCGGCCGGGAGATAGGCCTAATATAAGAGATATAGTCGATATTAGCGTTATCGCTACCTTAGAATAGCGATCGGATATAATAGACGATAAATTACGAGATTACGTCCTTATTAACTACGATAAAAAGACCCTCTATATAATAGGAATACTAAAGGAAGAATATAAGATTCCTAAGGAATATACGGAATTCTAGGATATATTTACGCTACTACCGGACAGTAAGCTACTAGAGTATAGTCCGTTCGACTACGAGATTAAGATTAAGGAAGGGGAAGAACCGAAATTTATACTTATTTACCTACTATCGCAGAAAGAGTTAGTAATATTATAAGAGTATATTAAGGAAAACCTTAAGAAAGGATATATCAGAAAATCGATATTACCGGCGGGATACCTAATCCTATTCGTACCTAAGAAGGGGGGAGAACTTCGAATATATATAGACTATTAATAGCTTAACGGTATTACTATTAAAGATCGGTATCCGTTACTGTTAATTAACGAAATTTAGGATATTATTTAAGGAGCGAAATTCTTCACTAAATACGATATTACTAACGTATATAACCGACTTAGGATTAAGGAAGGAGATAAATAGAAAACGGTATTCTAAACTAAGTACGGATACTTCGAATATTTAGTTATACTATTCGGACTCACTAATATATCGGTATCGTTTTAACGATTTATCTTTACCGTTTTAGAGGAATACCTCGACGATATACTTATATTCTCTAAAACTAAAGCCGAATATATCGAATATAATAAGAAGGTATTACAGAAGCTAAGGGAAGCTAAGGTTATACTTAAACTTAAGAAATATAAGTTTCACGTTTAGGAGACAAGCTTCCTCGGATATACTATTAGCCCGGATAGGTTAGGAATAGAAGATAATAAGGTTAAGGCTATTCTCGACTAGCTAACACTAACCTATATTAAGGACATTTAGAGTTACCTTAGATTAGCTAACTACTATTATAAACTTATACTATAGTTTTCGAAGTACGTATTAGGGCTCTACCGATTCACTAAAAAAGGAATACCGTTTAAATAGGATAACGAAGCGGAAAAAGCGTTCTAAGGACTTAAGGACCTATATCGATAATAGTTAGGAAAAGTAATCATCGCGATCTTTAACTATAATATACCTATTATTATAGAAACCGATATATTAGACTTTACGCTCGGAGTATAACTTATATAACTAGGAGAAGACGGTAAGCTTAGACCTATCGCCTTCTAGTCTCGGAAAATAATCCTAGTAGAGCTTAATTACGACGTTCATAATAAGGAATTACTAGCTATAGTATTAGTATTCTAAGTCTAGCGGGATTACCTAGAAAGAGTAAAATATACTATAATCGTTAGGATAGATTACTATAACCTTACCTACTTTACTATAACGAAGAAACTTACTCGACGATAAGCTAGATAGACAGAAACCCTAGCCTAATATAACTTTAAGATTATCTACTATAAGGGAACGGAAAACGTAGTCGTAGATATACTTAGTAGGCGACCGGACTACGAAATTAGAACTAAGGAAGTAGTACCTACTATCCTTACTACGAATAGCGAAGGAGATATTATTTATAACTACTAAATCCTCTTAGTAACTAGCGAATTATAGAATAACGAATAGCTTAAGAAGATTCGAGAGGCTACTAGTAAGGAATAATTAATCTAGAATATCTTAGGTAATAACACTATACTAACCTAGGATAGCTTAGTCCTAATCTACGGTCTAGTATATATTCCTAGGAACCTTTAGAATAAGATTATTAAATTATATTATAACGAACTAATATAAGGATATTTCGGAATCGAGAAAACGATAGAGAAAATATCCCGAAATTACTATATCCTAAGTATACATAGAAAGGTTAAAAACTATATTCGATAATACGACTCGTACTAGCGGAATAAGCTAGCACGATACGTATTATATAGAGAAATAAGGATATTAGAGACACTAACGCGACTATAGGAATAGATTACGATAGACTTTATTACTAAATTACCTATTTCGGAAGGTAACGATATAATTATAGTAGTCGTAGACCGACTCACTAAATATATATATATAATACCGATAATAGAAAAGATCGATACTAGAACTATAGTAAACCTATTACTTAGATATATCTTCGCTAATTACGGAATACCGAGTAAGATTACCTCGGACAGAGATAAGCTATTTATATCTAATATATAGTAGTTATTCGCGGATCTAATAGGTATTAAGTATAGACTCTCTATAGCCTACTACCCGTAAACTAATAGATAAATAAAGCGAGTTAACTAGACTCTTAAATAGTACCTATAATACTATATAAACTTCTAGTAAGACAATTAGATAGGACTATTACTAATCGTATAGTTCGTATATAATAACGTAATATACGCGATAACTAAGGAAACGCTATTCTTCGCGAACTATAGGCTAAATCCTATAACCGTCGGAGAACCGATTAGTAAATACTTAGTAGTAGAATCTTCTAGACTACTAGCTAACGGACTAAAATAGCTATATCTTTAGCTATTAAGAGATATCGAGTTTCTAAATATATATATAAAGTTCTACTACGACTAATCGCGCTAGGAGACGCCGGAGACTTTAAAAGGAAGGAGAAAGTTTATCTTTTACGACGTAATATTCGCACTAGACGACTTAGTGTAAAACTCGACTATCTTAAACTTAGACTATTCGAAATCGATAAAAAATTAGGACTAGTTAATTATCGCTTAAAGCTACTAGATAGTATACGATATATCTATATAATATTTTATGTCTTATTACTAGAAAAAGTACCCTAAAACGCCGAAATCGCTACTAATATTAAAATCAAGGAAGAAACAGAGAACGAATATAAAGTTAAGGCGATACTAATAACGAATAAAATTAGCAGGAAACCTTACTACCTCGTAAAATAGAAAGGGTATAATACCTTAGAAAATATATAGGAACCTATCGAGAACCTAATAGGCTACTACTAGCTAGTTCGATAGTTCTACTAGTAGGAAGGATCGAGCCCCTAAATAAGGCGTCGCCCTAGATATCCTAGAAGGTTAGAGGTAGCTAATTAAGAGACGTTATAAACCGATTTAGACTAGCGTCTTTAGATATCGCCGCTAATTACTATACCTCTTACTAGGTAGTAAGACGGTCGAACTTAGCGAACTCTGTAGCGGTAGGAGGGTTATCTTCGTTAAGATAGTTAGTAACTACTTAGTCGTGATCTAATATCCGACTACTACGCTCTTTTAAGAATTATTAATATTTTTATAAACGAAGCACTTTCGCTATCGCTTCGTTTATCTTTTAAGAATATTAGAGGAACTACTTTTAAGCTTCCTCGAGATCCTAGGCTAACTTCTTCTCCTTACGTTAGAGGTCTTTGTGAGCAGGCTATAAAGGCGTATAGGAAGCAAGGTTGAAGAAGTAGATAAGGATTCGAAGGACTATCTTAAAAGATAGTAGATATTGATAAGGTTGAGATAAAGATAAGTAATTAGGATGATTACTAATAAAGATTAATGTTGATGACTGATAGTAACAGTTGGCGATGTTGAAGAATATTTCAGGATGATCATTCAGATGGCCTCTGGCAGGAGATATCGGCTGTATTTATAGTTAAGATATTAAGTGGCAAATTATATAATAATAGCCGTGAATAGGCTATAGCCGTTAATATCCTATAGCCGTTAATATCCTATAGCCGGTAATATCCTATAGTATCTATATACGATATCCCCCCCGTAATCTATATATAGCTATAAGCTAATATATAGATTAGTAGGTCGTATATGATAACTATAGATATATTTCGGCTAGATTTGCTTAGCTATCTATAGTAGATATATCTACTAGATTAGCTAGCTTAATAAATTCTTCAAATAGGACTTTATTAACATTTTTAGTTAATAAGTCTGCCAGTTGACGTTTTGTAGTAATATAGGTCAATTTGACCTTATTATCTTGAATAGCTTCTCTGATATAATGATATTGAATATCAATATGTTTAGATTTCTTATGGAACTCAGGGTTTTGCCCTAATTTAATAGCTGATTCATTATCAACTAATACCTCAGGGATATTTGATATATATCCTAGGTCTAGTTGGTTATTAATATAGTTAAATATATTAGCTAGATAGATAGCTTCTTTAATAGCTTCTTTCATAGCCATATATTCGGCTTTATAGCTAGATAGTGCAACTGACTTTTGTAGTTATGAGTTCCACGAGATAGGGTTATTTAACCCGATATCGCCATAAAGGCTAAATATATAGCCGGTTATAGATCTTCGGCTATTAAGGTCTCCTACCCAGTCAGCATCAGAGTATCCTTTAATATATAGGTTATCTCCGTAGCAGTTATATAGTAGACCTATATTAGGTCTATATAATAGATATCGCTATATTTTTTCAAGTGCTTTTATATGTTCCTGGCCAGGATTGGATATATAGCGCGCGTAATTATTAACGGCGAAGGCTATATCTAGCCTAGTCTTTAGGCTAGCATATAGTAGTGAACCTATTTGCTGCTAATAGTAACTAATAATTTGGCTATCAGATTGATTAGGATTCTTTTTTAATCTAATGCCTGGTTCGCCCGGTATTTTAATAGGGCGGTATTGATATATATTAAATTTCTTAAGTAATTTATATATATAGTCTTTCTGATCTATATATATTAGCTTATCTTTATAATTAATATTTATATTATTGCCGAGGAAGGTTGATATATCACCTAATTCCTCTAGTTTAATATATATATTAAACTTTTTAGCAGTTTCTTTAATATAGTTCCTATCGTGGTGTATAAATAGTATATCATCTACGTGGACTATTAATATAGCCTTTGTTAGCTTATTAATATATACCCCTTTATCATAAGGTAAAATAGTAAATCCTAGGCTATTAGCTATCTTTCTGAAATATTGGTTCCAAAGCCTAGGTACCTATTTTAGACCGTATAAGGCCTTCTTTAGATAGCAATATTTATTAGAATATATAGGGCTATTATATAGGCCTTTAGGTAATATTATATAGATATCAGTATCTATATCGGCGTGTACAAAGGCGTTTTTAACGTTATATTATATAATAGGCCAGCCCTTATTAACTACTATAATAAGTAGTAGATACCAGGTCTTAGTCCTAGCAGTGGTTGAGAAGGTTTCTAGGAAGTTAATACTAATCTTTTGGTAGAATCCTTAAATAACCCATCTAGCCTTATATCTAATAGATCTATCGCTATTAGTAATATAATTAGGCTTTATAGTAGTAGGGTTCTTAATAGCCTTCTTTTTAAATACCCACCTACCCTTTATAGGTGTAATATTAGGTGGTATATCAATAATTTTATAGGTTTGCTGAGCTAATAGCTTATTATTCTCGTCTAGGCACGCTTAGTACCATAGATCTTTTTTATTTGAATTTATAGCTTCTTCGAAGCTATTAGGTTCTGATATATCAGATGCAGATAGTATATAATCTATCTAGTAATTATATAGCTTCTTTAGCTGATTTGATATAGTAGTTTAGTCAATACTATAGATATAGGCTTTATCTATATGATATAGCTTAGGTATTTGAACCTCAATCTTATGCGTAGGGTTCGTATCTATTTTTATTTAAGATAGCCTAGTAGTAGCTCTAGTAGGCCTATCCTTATTAGGATTAATAGGCTCCCTAGGCTCTATAGGTTCTATCTTAATAGCCTTAGCCTTATCTTTATAGATATTTGTCTGATGCGTATCTAAGAATTTACCTTCTAAGATAACTATATCTCTGGTCCAAATAGTCTTCCGTAGCTTAATATCATATAGCTTATAGTGTATATAGTCACTATATCCCACTAATATAGCTAGGTTTTTCCTAGGTTCTAGCTTAGCTAGATACTTATTAGTGTGATAATAGGCTAT